>JABWDY010018576.1:0-13351 GCA_013358455.1 Thalictrum thalictroides | reverse complement strand
AACTTATAGAGCACTCTAACCTTGATTACAACTTTTAGAGCACTAAAATTTTTTTGTGAAGTTTCTAGAACACTTATTTGCTTGCAAACTTTTGTTAAATCACTTATAAGCTTACTCACAACTATTTAAAATATTTATAAGCTTGAATCAATATTTAAAAAATATGTAAGATTGTTTACACCTTATAGGGCATTATAAGTTTTTTTACAACTTCTAAAGCACTTACAAAATTTCGTGGAGTTTCTAGAACACTTAATTGCTTGTATAGTTTTGTTAGCGCTTATAAGCTTGCTAACAACTATTTAAAATTATTATAAGTTTGTATCAATATTTTAAAAAACATTTAAGGTTGTTTACACCTTATAGAGCACTATAAACTTGTTTACAACTTCTAGAGCACTTAACAACTTTCTTAGACTTTCTAGAACACTTTTTGCTTGCATAATTTTAATAGAGCACTTATAAGAGCTTGCATCGACATTTTAAAAAAACATATTAGGTTGTTTACCCTTATAGAGCACTATAAGCTTTTTACAACTTCTAGAGTACTTAAAAAAATTGTAGACTTTCTGAAACACTTATTTTCTTTTTAGAACACTTATAAGCATATAATCTTGTTAGAATACTTATAAGCTTGTTAACAACTATTTGAAATTGTTATAAGTTTCCATCAACATTTTAAAAAATAGGGCTAATTAGGGTTTGGACATAAAAAGGCATTTTATTAGGCTTTGGATACCCTGGATGAGTCAAACTCAGTTGGGTAACCAATTTTATGAAAATGGCTAAAATTCCCATCACGTGAAAATCACGTTAAATATTAGTTGTTTTATTTGTAGTGCCACATGCCTTTCTAACATTGGTCATATATATTTAAATTAGATCTAATCGTTGATTTGTTATAACACTAATCTCGAGGAAATTCTTTAAAATTTTTTAAAAAAAAATTACAACACCCAAAAAGGATGGGATACTCAATCCTAATTCTCAAAATTCAAACTTTAATAATTGAAATTCATTAAAAGAAGTACAAACACAAGCAACAAAATCTTCCAACCCAATAATTAAAAACTCTAAAATTTTCATTGATCAAGAACAACCAACAAAAAAATTGAAAACCCAAATGATACCCAAATACCTAAAACTCAAAATTAGGCTGAATGAAGAATAACCAACATAAACAGTTGGTTTCCATATTAATTCCGAGGTAGATATAATGGAAAAAATCACCTAATCAAACATAAAATTTCAAAGTCCCAACCTTCAAAAATACCAAAAAACCTAAAAAATAGAATATTAGATAAATAAATTGGGGATTCATACTGGGTAGATGGGGTTTCTACTTCTGAGTGAGAGTATTAAGAAGATTTCTTATTGTGTGTAGTTGAATGAAGTATATCTCACTGTATTGTTGTCCCCTATACTTCTCATTCTTAATCTCAAATCTCTCGTCCTTTGTCAAAAATTATTCTGCAGTTCACATAGATCTGCAGTTCCCATTGTCAAACCTCATAATTTCATGCATTCTGATGACCAAATTATATTAGAAGATGAGAATAATTGAGAAGAAGTATTTCTTGGTTTGGAAGACATGGGGTTGTCGAAGAAGATGACATTTGATTTTAAATATTTTGGAGTTTCTGTTGGTTGAATTTTATTATAATGGTATTTGGGTTTGGATAGATGAAAAGAAAAAAAACAAGTTTTGTTATTTAGACATTTTTGAATGCAGACATTAGAGAAGAAACATGTCTGTAAATATAAATATAAATATTAGGGTTTGGACATGTTGCAACAAGTTCTAAAAGTCATGTTCTTGGCACGTGACTTTTAAGTAAGGGTGGTTTAGGTAGTCAATCATAATATTTGGCTCAGATCGGTTCCGATTTGACTCAGATCGTGACTCAACCGATTTGGGTGTCCAAAACCTAATAAAAGGCCATTTTATGTCCAAACCCTAATTAACCTTATTTTTGCATGTCCAAAGTCTAAATACCCCTAAAAATATATTAGGTTGTTTAACCCTTACAGAGCACTACTAGCTTGTTTACAACTTCTAGAGCAGTTAAAATTTTTTCTAGAGTTTCTAGAACACTTATTTGCCAGCATACTTTTATTTGAACACTTATAAGCTTGCTAACAAATATTTAAAATTGATATAAGCTTACATCAATATTTTAAAAAAAACATATAAGGTTGTAAGAGCAATATAAGCTTGTTTACAACTTCTAGAGCACTTAAAATTTTTTTGAGGAGTTTTTAGAACACTTATTTGTTTGCATACTTTTGTTTGAACACTTATAAGCTTGCAAACAAATATTTAAAATTGTTATAAGCTTGCATCAATATTTTAAAATACATATGAGGTTGTTTACACCTTATAGAGGACTATATGCTAGTTTACAACCTCTAGAGCACTTAAAAATTTTGTAGACTTTCTGAAACACTTATTTGCTTGCATACTTTTGTTAGAACACTTATAAGCTTGCATCAATATTTTAAAAAACATATTAGGTTGTTTAAACCTTACAGAGCACTTTAAGCTTGTTTATAACTTCTAGAGCACTTAAAAAAAATTTTGAACTTTTTAGAGCACTTGTTTTCTTGCATACTTTTGTTAGAGAACTTATAAGCTTGCTTACAACTTTTTCAAATTGTTATTAGTATGCATTATTATTTTTAAAAACATATAAGGTTGTTTAAGACCTTATAGAACATTATAAGCTTACTTACAACTTCTAGACCATTAAATATTTTCGTGGAGTTTCTAGAACACTTATTTGCTTACATACTTTTGCTAGAATACATATAATCTTGCTCAACTATTTAAAATATTTATAAGTTTGCATGAATATTTAAAACAAACATATAAGGTTGTTTACATATTATAGAGCATTAAAAGTTTGTTTGTTTACCACTTCTAGGGCACTTAAAAAGTTTCGTGGAGTTTCTAAAACACTTATTTGCTTCTATACTTTTGTTAGAGCACTTATAAGGTTATTAACAACTATTTAAATTTGTTATAAGCTTGCATCAACATTTTAGAAAACAGATAAGGTTGTACAGAGCACATACTATAAACTTGTTTACTAATTCTAAAGCACTAAAAAAATTTTGTAGATTTTTTAGAACTGTTATTTGCTTGCATAATTTTGTTAGAGCACTTATAAACTTGCTTACAACTATTTAAAATTGTTACAAGTTTGCATAAACATTTTAAAAAACATATAAGGCCGTTTGCACCTTACAGAGCACTATAAGTTTTGTTTAAAACTTCAAGAGCACTTAAAAAATTTTCTTGACTTATTAGAATACTTATTTTCTTGCATACTTTTGTTAGAGCACTTATAAGCTTGCTCACAACAATTTAAAATTATTATAAGTTTGCATCAATATTTTAAAAAATATATTAGTTTGTTTAACCCTTACTAAGCACTATAAGTTTGTTTAGAACTCTACAGAACTTAAAATTTTTTGTAGAGTTTCTAGAACACTGATTTGCTTGAACACTTATAAGCTTGCAAACAAATATTTAAAATTGTTATAAGCTTGCATAAATATTTTGTAAAACATACAAGGTTGTTTACACCTTATAGGGCATTATAAGCTTGTTTACAACTTCTTGAGCCTTTAAAAAATTTCGTGGAGTTTCTAGAACACTTATTTGTTTGTTTACTATTGTTAGAGCACTTATAAGCTTGCTAACAACTATTTAAAATTGTTATAAGCTTGAATCAATATTTTAAAAAATAAATAATGTTGTTTACACATTATAGAGCACATACTATAAGCTTGTTTACAACTTTTAGAGCACTTAAAAAATTTTGTACACTTTCTAGAACATTAATTTGTTTGGATTCTTTTGTTTGAGCACTTATAAGCTTGCTCACAACTTTCTAAAATTGTTATAAGTTTGCATCATTATTTTGAAAACCATATTAGGTTGTTTAAGCCTGACAAAGCACCTTCAGATTGATTACAACTTCTAGAGCATTTAAAACTTTTTGTGGAGTTGCTAGAACA
This sequence comes from Thalictrum thalictroides, assembly GCA_013358455.1. Classification (NCBI taxonomy): domain Eukaryota; kingdom Viridiplantae; phylum Streptophyta; class Magnoliopsida; order Ranunculales; family Ranunculaceae; genus Thalictrum; species Thalictrum thalictroides. Next base: position 9,328 of record JABWDY010018576.1, on the reverse strand, counting down.
CTTATTTGCTTGCATACTTTTGTTTGAACATTTATAATCTTGCTAACAGCTATTTTTTTTTTATTGGAAAGCGGGGTTGTTATAGGGGTCCCCTACCCCGTTTCATAAGAATCATAAATCAAAGGAGCATTACAATCTCTTATAGGAAGTACCTATACTATCATCATACACAATTTTTCTAATGTCCTCTGAAAAGGAACTAGGTACAATATCAATATAATCTAGTGTAGGAATCTGTGTAGCTAGTGCATCAGCTAACTTGTTTGTTTCTCTATAGGTATGCTTTATCTGGAAGTGTTGGATCTTATCAATCAGGTCATGTATTCTCCTCTTCATATGCTTTGCTTGCCATGGAGCTCTTCCCTTATTGATAAAAGTCACAACATTTTCTGAATTTGTCATTGCCTCTAGCTTGTGTATGCCCTCTCTAAGTGCCAGTAGCAGCCCTTGCTCTAATCCTTGGAATTCAATCAATGCTATGCTGTTGTAAGATGATCTTCCCTTTACTGCTGCCAATACCTCCTCATCTTTGTCCCTTAACACAGCTGCCCATCCACCAAGTGTACCTTGAAGTGTACCATCACTATTAAGTACCACATTATTATCTGTTGGTTTCTCCCATTTGGACCACTTAGCTTGATAGGTCTTTGGTACAATCTGAATGTCCCAAATGTCCATCAATCTCTGTCTGTCTGGTCCATAGACCATACTAAACTTGAGTGAGTTCAGCTTGGTCTTTACTTCATCCACCACTTGCTTTGCCACCCTTGTTGCCAGTGAATCCTGCTGCTTGAAAATCCTTGCATTTCTTTCTCTCCACACCCAATACACATAGGCATTGAAGCATAGCCTGAGTGCAATGGTCCCATGTTGCTGACCTCTGTCTTGTGTAGCCTGGATGATCCCCCATTGCCTTAGCTTGTTTTGTGTCTTCAGCCCTCCTTTCAATGCCATCCAAGTGAGAAAAGAATGCCTTGGTATTCTTGTAGCAAACCAGACTAGCTTGCTCCCTGGGACAGGTTGCTTGGTTTCCCTTAGTGATTCATAGGTTTGTTTCAAGCTATAGTCACCATGAACTGATGGAGTCCATATGACCTCATCTTGACCCCCACCTATGAGAATTTTTTCTTCTGCTAGCCTAGCAATGTCTTGAATGTGAATTCTCACTTGCTCAGGAAATGCCCATCTGCTATCAACAACCATGTTAGAAACATTAGCATTAAACTGACAAAATGAATCATACCTTAGGACAACAGGAAATTGCTTTCCCAGTATGCCAGTTCCAAGCCATGGATCTTGCAAGAATTTGGTGGATGCTCCATTGCCAATAAGGTGTTGCACCATGAACTTTGCTGTCTCTCTCCTTCAATATAGACCTCCAGCTCCATGATCAATCCCTAGGGATCTTAATTTGCCATAAATTCCTTCCCCCAATCAGATGAGTCTTCACCCATTATACCCACATTGTGTCCTTATTACTCACAATGTGCCACAAATGCCTCATGTTTGCAGGATGGTTAGTGACTTCAACATCCCTTAATCCTTCTCCTCCTTCATCATAGGGGTAGCATTTATCTCTCCAGCTAATGCTAGCATTAGATATTGCTGCATCAGGTCCCTTCCATAAGAATTTCCTGCATATCTTAATCATGTCAGCAGTAATCTTTTGTGGCAACATGAAGTCTGAAATCTAGTATACATTCAAGTTGCTAGGCACAGCCTCTATGAGCTGTAATCTCCCTGCATATGACATTAATTTTCCTTTCCAGCTTTGTAATCTTGAGTTCAGCTTGTTGATGAGAGGCAAACAATCTCCTAACCTGAGTCTAGATGTGAATAAGGGTAAACCAAGGTACTTTACCGGCAAAGTACTCACTGTGAACCCCATTGTCTGAACAATTTCTGTACTTGTAATATCATCCACCCCAGAGAAGAATAAGGAACTCTTCGCAGTATTAACTTCCAAACCTGTACACCCTTTGAACTCCTCAAGTGACTTCTTTAGACATCTTGTTGTTGCTACATCACCATTCATGAATGCAATGAGATCATCTGCAAAAGATAGATGAGTAATGATAGGATTCATACATTTGTGGTGGAGCTTGTATGACCCCTCTCTCTCACCCTTTGTGCTAGTATATTAGAGAAGATCCATAACTAGTACAAACAAGTATGGAGACATAGCATCTCCTTGCGTGATACCCTTCTTTCCTGTGAAGAAACCAAAAGGTGCTCCATTAAGCATGATAGAGTAGCTAGCTGTTTCTACACAAGTCATCACCCAATGTTGAAACTTTTGTGGTACTCCAATTCTATGAAGAACATAAGCAATGGTTTCCCATCTCACTGAATCATAAACCTTCTTTAGGTCTATCTTAGTGGCACACTTGGCTGGAAGACAATCCTTATGATAATTGTGTAAAAGTTCATGCCATAACAAGATATTGATTCAAGATCTTCATTCTATTAGTAATCACCTTAGTTATACACTTGTAAAGCACATTGCAGCATGCTATTGGTCTGTAGTCTCCCGAAGAGGTTGGGTTGGGTATCTTGGGTACTAGAGCAATGCATGTGGTATTGATTTCCTTCAACAATTTGCTAGATTTGAAGAAATTTTGTACAGCTCTCACAAAGTCATCTCCAACTATGCTCCAAGATTCTCTAAAGAATTTAGAGGAAAAACCATCACCACCTGGAGCTTTGTCTATGTGTATGTCTGCTAGGGCCTGTGTGATGTCATCTCTATTTATATCCTCTATCTAGCTGTTTGCCACATTCTCATCTATCTTTCTCTGCACTGGAATATCATCAAACACATGAAAATCAACTGGTTGCATACTTACAGGGCTGTATAAAGCTTTAAAGAACTCCACCCATTGAGCTCCAATGGCTTCCACATCTGTGATAGTTGTTCCTGTACTGTCTAGCAAGCAAGAGATTTTGTTTCTTGCTTTCCTCTCCTTCACAGATCCATAGAAGTAGGATGTATTTCTGTCTCCCAAAGCCACAACCAAATCCCTAGATTTCTGCTTCATCATGGACTCTTCTGTATTGGTGACTCTAACACACTCCTTAAGAGCAGCTCTCTCCTCTTGAATACATGCTCTATTTAAAGGGTCTCTCTGTAACAAGGTCTGGAATTTCTCAACTTCAACTCTTGCTTCTTTCACTTTATCTATGACATTGCCGACTCTGCCTTTGTTCCATTCAACTAGCATTGCCTTTGTGTGTCTCAGTTTCCTCACCATTCTATACATTGGAGCACCCCAGACTGGTAATAGACATGCCTACCTCACAATCTCCTGGTTATCATGCTCATCCACCCAGAAGTTAAAGAACCTGAAAGACCTCTTTCTGAAGTTTTGTTGTACATTTGAAGCAACTATGAATGGAGAGTGATCTGAAGTCATATTGGGTTCAAGAAGTCTGCCTCATAATCTGAAAATTGTACCAGCCAATTAGAATTCCCCATTACTCTATCAATCTTGCTGCAAATTCTCCCATCTTGGCCATTGTTCCATAGTACTCTCCTCTCTACTACATTATTACTAGCATAAATACTAGACATAATAAACATAGTGCCATCATTTAGAGTTACTTGCAAGGTAATATTCTGCCAATCTGCATGAAGGACTTGCATTCTACATTTATTAGGGTTCCAGCAAACCCATACTCTACCTGCCTCATGATGCAAGTAATTATGCTCCATCTCCCAACCTGGACAACAGCTTGCCCTAACATAATGTACATTGCTTTGTTGGACCTTTGTATAACCCTTACAGCCAAGTCATACTTCCTTATCAACTCCTTTACATTCCCTTGTTTATATTTTTTGTTAAATCCTCTCAGATTCCAACATCCGATTCTACATATTGGGAAACCTCTTGTTGTTGTTTAGAGTGGCCTTGCTTGAACCACTTTAGAGCTTTTGCTCCCTCCATCATATGTATTGTGTTTAACAGTTGCATTAGCATGCCCTCTCATGTACTGTGACTGACCTTTTATCTCAATCCCCTTCCCTTTCCCTCCGGAAGCAGGTTTGAAAGTATGTTTTTTACTTGGTGTCTCCTATTCTCCCTCATTATTTTGGGCTGCCCTAATAACCTTCTCTGTCTCCTTCTCTTTGTCTAAGCTGTTCCCTTCATCATTCAACACAGGTTGTGTTGCTTCTTTACTGGCTACTTCACTTACTTCCTCACCCTTCCTCTCATTAGACTCTCTCACTACAGTTTGGCTAGGGTTCTCATTGGTTTTTTCTCCCTCTTGTTCTTCTCTACTTCTTTGAAAGCCTACTTCAACTATGGTTTCACCCCCTTCCTTATTGGTGTCACATTCCTCCTCTTAATTCTGTGGTGCTTCCTCCCTCCTTCCCCTTTGTATCCACACATTTTGCTGGTTCACTTTCTTTGCTTTAGGGCATGTCTTCTCATTGTGGCAAAAAACATCACACTTCATGCACTTGGCTGGCTTCCAGTTATACTCAATAGGAATTCTAACTACCTTCTTTTGATCAAACACTATAGTAGTTTCTTTAGGGATCTTACAGTTTGTGTCTACTTCAATACATATGCGTTCATATGAAGTTCTTTGCCTCTCTTCAGTCAGCCTATCAGTGAACAATGGATGTCCAATTGAGCTTCCCACCATGCTGAATCCTTTTGCATCCCAAAGATCCATTGGGAAGTTCTTAAAAAACACCCAAATAGGAATAGTCTTCAACTCCTCCCCTTCCGTTTCAACAAACAGTTTCCATAGTCTGATCACAACCAATTGGCTGGCAATGTGTAAAGTGCCCTTCTCCAAACACTACTTCTATCTTCTTCACTTTCAAATTCAAACGTGAGCATCTTTTCCCCATAAGGCCTCATTATAAATTGCTTCTTCAACTTCCAAAACCTAAAAAGAACTTCACGAACATAGGAGAAGCCAAGTCTTCTCCCAACAAAGCTAGCCACCACCAATTTCGAATTTCTTTCATGGACATGGGCAAACTGCTCCGTTTTCATATGGATTACTGTTTACCTTCAACAATTATGGGTGGGATGTACTCCAACGATTCTTTCCCAACTGCAGCACGCCCAAGCACATCAACCCATGTCTTCTTCTCAACTGATTCATCAAACCCTAATTTTGTTTGGGTTTGTTCTTCGGTTTCCTCATCTGCCCATCTCTTACTTGAACCAACAATATCACCTTCCCTTCTTTGACCACGAGTTTCGTTACTAATAACAATCTCTTTATTGCTATTCTTCTCAGATTCGACAACCAAATTGGATTTAGAAACCAAAACAGGCTCGGTTTCATCTTGAATGCTGATTAGGGTTTCCTTTTGTGGCAAGACTTCCTCTGCATGCATGGATTCCTGCTGTTGCTTATTGATCTTTTCTTCCAGATCTAGGTTTCTAGTCTGGATTTCTCCTCCATTTTGAATTCTTGTTGCTTTTTTCCTCCTATATTTTTCCAGAGAATCCACTCCAAACATCCTCACAATCGTGGCTTCTATAGTAGCTTCAATAGTATCAAAATCATCCTCTTCAACTGACTCACATGGATCTGGTATCAAAACAGAGTTTTGATTTAACTTAGACATGATTTGGACGTGAAATAGTAATTAGGGTTTAAGGTTTTAATGAAAAGAAAATCGCCTCACAATGGCTGCCATTAATGGGCCTTAAGCACCTTCTAACTTGTTATTAGTTTGCATGAACATTTTAAAAAACATATTAGGTTATATAACCCTTACAAAGCACTATAAACTTGTTTACAACTTCTAGAGCACTTAAAAAATATTGCATACTTTCTAGAACACTTATTTGCTTGCATACTTTGTTAGAACATTTATAAGCTTGCTCACAACTATTTAAAATTTTTATAAGTTTGCATCTACATTTGAAAAATATATTTGGTTGTTTAACCCAAGTATACAACGCACTATAAGCTTGTTTACAACTTCTAGAGTACTTAAAAATTTTGTAGACTTTTAAGAACATTTTGTTTCTTACATAGTTTTGTTAGAGTACTTATAAGCTTGCTCACAACAATTTAAAATTGTTATAAGTTTGCATCAATATTTTTAAAAACATATTAGGTTGTTTAACCATTATAGAGCATTATAAGCTTGTTTACTACTTGTAGAACATTTAAAATTTTTCGTAGAGTTTCTAGAACACTTATTTGCTTACATACTTTTGTTTGAACACTTATAAGCCAACTAACAAATATTTAAAATTTCTATAAGCTTATATCAATATTTTAAAAAACATATAAGGTTGTTAAAGCAATATTAGTTTGTTTACACCTTCGAGAGAACTTAAAATTTTTTGTGGAGTTTCTAGAACACTTATTTGCATCCTTACTTTGTCAGAGAATTATAAGCTTGCTCACAACTATTTGAAATTGTTATAAGCTTGAATCAATAATTAATAAAACATATAAGGTTGTTTACACCTTATTGAGCATTACAAGCTTGTTTACAACTTCTTGAGCACTTGAAAATTTTCGTTGAGTTTTTAGAACACTTATTTGCTTGTCTACTTTTGTTAGGGCAGTTATAAGCTTGCTCACAATTATATAAAATATTTATAAGCTTGCATCAATATTCTAAAAAATGCATTAGGTTGTTTACACCTTATTGGGCATTAAAAGTTTGTTTAGAATTTCTAGAGCTCTTAAAATTTTCGTGGAGTTCCTAGAACACTGTTTGCTTGTATACTTTTGTTAGACCACTTATAAGCTTTCTGACAACTATTTAAAATTGTTATAAGTTTGCATCAACATTTTAAAAAATATATTAGGTTGTTTAACCCTTACAGTGCACTATAAGCTTGTTTACAACTTCTAGAGCACTTAAAAATTTTTTGTGGTGTGTGTAGAACACTTATTTGCTTGCATACTTTTGTTTGAAGACTTATAAGGTTGCAAAAAAATATTTAAAATTATTATAAGCTTGAATCAATATTATAAAATAACATATAAGGTTGTTTACACCTTATAGAGCACGCTAAGCTTGCTTACAACTTCTAGTGCACTTAAAAATTTTCGTTGAGTTTTTAGAACACTTATTTGTTTGTCTACTTTTGTTAGGGCAGTTTTAAGCTCACTCACAACTATATTAAATATTTATAAGCTTGCATCAATATTTTAAAAAATGCATTAGGTTGTTTACACCTTATTGGGCATTAAAAGTTTGTTTAGAATTTCTAGAACTCTTAAAAAATTTTGTGGAGTTCCTAGAACACTGTTTGCTTGTATACTTTTGTTAGACCACTTATAAGCTTTCTGAGAACTATTTAAAATTGTTATAAGTTTGCATCAACATTTTAAAAAATATATTAGGTTGTTTAACCCTTACAAAGCACTATAAGCTTGTTTACAACTTCTAGAGCATTTAAAATTTTTTGTGGTGTGTGTAGAACACTTATTTGCTTGCATACTTTTGTTTGAACACTTATAAGGTTACTAACAAATATTTGAAATTATTATAAGCTTGAATCAATATTATTAAAAAACATATAAGGTTGTTTACACCTTATAGAGCACGCTAAGCTTGCTTACAACTTCTAGAACACTTAAAAATTTTCGTTGAGTTTTTAGAACACTTATTTGCTTGTCTACGTTTGTTAGGGCAGTTATAAGCTTGCTCACAACTATATAAAATATTTATAAGCTTGCATCAATATTTTAAAAAATGCATTAGGTTGTTTACACCTTATTGGGCATTAAAAGTTTGTTTAGAATTTCTAGAGCTCTTAAAAATTTTCGTGGAGTTCCTAGAACACTTATTTGCTTGTATACTTTGTTAGATCACTTATGAGGTTACTAACAACTATTTAAAATTATTATAAGCTTGCATCAACATGTTAAAAACATATAAGGTTGTTTACACCTTACATAGCACGTACTTTAAGCTTGTTTTAGGAATTAAAATTTTTTGTAGACTTTCTAAAACACTTATTTGCTTCCATTTTTTTGTTAGAGCAATTATAAGATTGCTCACAACTATTTAAAATTGTTATAAGTTTGCATCAATATTTTAAAAACATATTAGGTTATTTAACCCTTACAAAGAACTATAAGCTTGTTTACAACTTCTAGAACACTTAAAAAAATTTGTAGACTTTTTGGAAAACATATTTTCTTGCATACTTTTGTTACAAAATTTATAATCTTTCTAACAACTATTTAAAATTGTTATTAGTTTGCATCAATATTTTAAAAAACATATAATATTTTTTACAAATTGCATAATACATACTATAAGCTTGTTCACAACTTCTAGAGCACTTAAAATTTTTCGTAGAGTTTCTGGAACACTTATTTGCTTGCATACTTTTGTTTGAACGAGTATAAGCTTACTAACAAATATTTAGAAATGTAATAAGCTTGCATCAATATTTTAAAAATATATAAGGTTGTTTACACCTTATAGGGCATTATAAGATGGTTTACATCTTCTTGAGCACTTAAAAATTTTCATGGAGTTTCTAGAATAGAAACCCAAGTGAGACTGGCAATATGGCAGCCAATGAGGTGGGAGAACACATTATGGATGGGGGAATAACAGATAGCAATGTAGGCTGGGAAACTCCTAGGAAAAAACACACAGCTAGGGTTACAACCGTGGTAGAATGTGAGGAAAGTGGTATGACAGTGGTACAAGGTAAGGTACAGGAGGTTTTGTCAAGCAACAAAGGGAAGAATATTGAAAAGGGACAAGCACAGGAAAGAGGAAGTTTAAGGAAGACAGGTTTTATGCAGGATGCTAGGAATGCACAACACATTGGCATGGGAGGTATAAGAGTCCGAGCTACTGGCAACCTGGATAGTGGTGGACAAACCAAATCAGTTGGTGAACAAAGCTACATGAACAACATTGAAGGAGCTAAAGCTATGGTGGTTCCAAGCAGGGCCACCTTAAATAAAAGATAAGGAGTTGTAGATGAGTAGTGTTGGGGGATGGTTCAAAAGAAAATTTAAACAAAGAAGAGACATCCTGATTAGTAAGGAAGGGGTATATGGGAGAATGCAAGTGCATAACACACAGGCATGGCTGGAGAATGAAGACCTAAAGGAAGTCCAGATTCATAGAAGATATACTTGTTATCATATTAGACAAGTCTACTTTTGTATGTTTAATTCACCTAGGACTAGTTTCATTTACTTTATTCTGAGTTCCTTCTCTCATGATATTAGGAATGTGTACAAAGAGAATGGAATGAGCTATAATGTAAGGTTCCTCTAAAAGCATCTATCTTTCTTTTATTAATTATAACGGGGTAAGGGACCTCTGGAAAAAACCCTGCTTTCCAACAAAAAAAAAAAAAAA
>JABWDY010018574.1:18580-30997 GCA_013358455.1 Thalictrum thalictroides | reverse complement strand
GAGAGAGAGAGAGAGAGAGAGAGAGAGAGAGAGAGAGAGAGGCAGATGTCGTGCTATGGCCACTTCATCAAGCTTCAAAGAATAATGATCCTCAATACACCATTGGCATTACACATTGATTCATGAATCCAATAACTGGACAGTAAATTTCAAATAATGAACAAGCAATTCTAGAATCAAATCCACAGTTCTCGGCGCAATATCAGGTGTAATTAAGAAATTTTATGGTTATTAGGTGAAAGATACAAAGTACTATAGTACTCGTACCACTTTTCATATATAAGTGGCTGGTTTGACTTGCATTGTAATTGGCGCCAATTTTAAAAAGAAGTTGTTAATAACGGTCAACTTTGAAAATGACATAATTACTCCTTATTTATGATGTCTCGTTGAAGTTAAGTCACAGGGGTAGTTTACTCAATTGAATGTTCTTTGAGTTTTATCTTTCATCAGTGCTCTGTGCTCATTTAGTGAAGTTAATGGCCAGACCGGTTTCCTAACACTTGTGGTTCATGGATAAAGTAAACAGAAAACAAACCCCTGCTATATGGAATTTTTTGCAAATTAGCTCAAGATCTGGAGCTGTTGGACTTGGATGTAATGCAGTCTCGAATCTTACTGTATAACAATCGGAATTATTACATTGGTCATGGTGACTTAAGGCGGAGCTACATGGGGGGCAGGTAGGGGTTCCCTTATGTTAATAGGTTTTAGTTCAATGGTAACCCCCCCTTTCAATTTTCCATGTGTTACATTATACCTTGAACCCCTCCTAGATCAAAATCCTAGCTCCACCAGTTTTACTGAGGTCCTGATGAGAATTGGAAGTGATACAATATATAAAGGTGTTCAAGGGAAAAAGTAAGTGTTAGGTAGAAGCACCAAAGGGGACAAGATCGACGTCGACGTATATACTGTCTATTCGCGCGTACATTTAAGATGTCAGACCAATCACCACGATCTTGCCGTCCAATGCGACAATTCTCAATTTATCTATGTTATACAACTCTCAAGGGGAATGCTCTTACCTTATTGTATTCAAGTAGACCCCCACGTTCTCACATTTGCCAGACTGTATGTTCTCCCTCTTAACATTCTCAGTCACAATTTGTCTCCATTAATTACCAATCTTACAAACCAGTTAATCACCTTTGGTCTTATTTCAATATATGATTGTTGCAAGACTGCTTAATCATTTTGCTTGTGTTTCATAAGCATTTTGAAGACGCTTAAGGCTGTTGAAAGGTTGCATTTTTTTAGCCTATAATTGCCTGAACTTGGCCTATAATTGCTCCGTGTCGACCCCACCGTGGACTCGTGCAATAGGATACATAATACTTGGAACTCCCTTCCTTCAATGATTAGGAATTAAGAATTTGAAATTCATTATAGAAATGAAGTCAATTGAGTGCAACATTCTCAGGAGGAGTTGGTATAAATATGACAGAATTCTGTTTGTCTTCAAGTATCAAGCAAGCCGAGCTTTTCCTAACTGTTGTTTAACCGAAAGCTTTTTATCTCTTTAGAGTCTATTTTCAAGTTTAAGATAGGAGGAATGGCGAGTTTAGGAACAATGTCTGAGGGTGAATGGAGTTCCTTTGGAGGAATGTTCTCCACTGAGGAAGCCAGTTTCATGTCACAGTTTATTGGTAATTATGCCTTTCCAAGCGAACAGGAAGACGGGAGTTTGAGCTTGGCAAGTGCATCCACATTTTGGCCCTGTCATGAGCCTGATACGACTGCGGTTGGGTTAGATGAAAATTTATACTTCTGTCATGATGCTAACTCTAATTCTTATTACTTTCCTAAAGGGTGTAGTAATAGCACTAGTGTTTTTCTTCCATATATGGAACAAGAGAATTACGATTTGAACAATTCTAGTTCGATTTTGATAGATAATAACAATGTAATGCCCATGGACTTTTGTATGATGGAGGAGCGAAATCCAAGCTTCTCTGCTAATAAGGTTATTTCTGACAATGTAATGGAAGAGGTTACTTGCTTGAGCCAAGAAATCTCTGATAGTTTGGGAGACACTGAAGGACATCCATCAAATACTGTTTCCTCTCCTGAATCAAAATCACAACCAAAAAGGAAGTCCGAGATGACTCAACCGGAAACAGCCACTGAAATTAAAAACATAGCCATTTCGTCTGAGAATCCTAAGAAGAAATCTCGAGTTTCAGGATATGTGAGTATAATGTGAAGCTTTAATTGACCTTGTTTGCTGTGTTCCCTTTTCTTAATTATCAATGCTGATCATATTGGTTATGTTGTTTAACTGTTATTACAATTTAATTATACAGGTAAGAAAGAACAAGAAGAACGCAGAATCAAAGAAGAATAAGGCGAACCCCGTAGCCAATAACAAGGAGGAAGAGATAAGTGCTGATATGAATGGGCAGAGCACTAGTAGCAACATCTCTGAGGATGATACAGATGTTCCACAAGAGGTAATTGGAGTGGAGTCTGATTGTAAAGGGTCTGAACCTCTTGACTTGAATGGCAAAACTAGAGCTGGTAGGGGATCTGCAACCGACCCTCAAAGCATCTATGCAAGGGTAAGATTTTGCGAAAAAGTAGCAGTTGAATTTTGATTACTGATATGAGCTTGTCAAGCAACAAACTAAACCATTGATTTTTCAATTATCTTTAACCAGAAAAGACGAGAAAGAATAAATGAACGGTTGCGAATCCTACAGAACCTAGTACCAAATGGAACAAAAGTAAGTAGCACATTTGATATTTATTTCATGCAAGCTAGCAATGCTGGCATGCTGAAAGGCCTGAATTGAAAACCCTCAAATTTATTGTTTCTATGATGGTGTGGCAGGTTGACATTAGTACTATGCTTGAAGAAGCTGTTCATTACGTGAAGTTTCTGCAGGTCCAAATCAAGGTACAGTGTATATAATTAAGGAGAAACAGAATTGCTTTAGTTTTAAATTAATCAATTTCATTTACTAGCGCGCAGTTTTTTCTTCAACATTGTCTTACATCTTGTTTGAAATATAATTCGATCTGCAGCTCTTAAGTTCTGATGATATGTGGATGTATGCTCCGCTCGCTTACAATGGTATGGACCTTGGGCTAGATCTCAAGATCTCTCAGCCACGATAACATTGGAAGACAAAGGAGAAGATGCCGTTGTTAATAAACAAAAATATCCATATATACGTACCTACCTTGTAATGGTTTAATATATATAAATTTTAAAACATGTTTTATGGCCTTCATCAGGAGTAATATATATAATCATCATGATTAGTACTAATTAGTGACATTCTTTGTCTTGCTATGCAATGAGCCAATGAGTATATGTAATATAGATGAAAAGGAGTTGATGAATATCAGAATATGTAAAAGTTCTTTTGGTGATTTTAATATGAAGCTGAAAGCATGACATATAACTATGTGATGAGACATAATTAGCTTTGTGAGTGTTGCTCCATCATAAATTCTTAATTCATACTGTATAATGATTTGTGTTTATATTTTTCTCAAAAAGTCCACAGAATTCTATATGAACAATCGCTCGTTGACTACTATGATCGATAAAAATAATCAGCAATTTGCAAATTTAATCAACTTCAGCTTAAAATTTGATGACAGTTGTGTGAATCTGGAACGGTTAATCAAACATTTCCATCGCTATCAGTTTGGTTTAGTATCTGTGATTAGGTGATGATCAAGACTCAAGAGTCAAGAGACTATGTAAATCACAAAAGTCAAAATTAATAATATAGGAGTAGTACTATTAGTCAACTATCAAGGTGGTAGGTAACAAATAATACATGAAAACTGGCTTCGGACTTTTGGTTGGTCACCTATGGATATGGGCTATGGGTACCAGATCAGTTAGAGATACCGACAACTCGCTAAAGCCCACGTCCGTGCTGGCCCATTGACCTGACGTGGAAGCTAAGTGAAGAAAAGTCTACTGGTAATTGTTTTCTTCGGAAAGCAATTTACCCACGAATCATATATTCTCTCTTGCGAATTCCACTCTCTCCTTCTTTCTCTGATCATTGTGTTTGTTTATCAAAGCTTCTCAAATTGAACTCTCGAAGAAGCAATTCGAGCTAGAATTCACTATCAGGTTTTTTCTTCAGTTGAATTCAAAACATATTATTAAATCAATTCGATTCTAGAATTATTGAGTTTTGTTTCCAAATTAGATTAAAGTATACTTCAAGCTTTATTAATTAAACCCTAGTTGAATTCAAAGTTTTAATTTTTGTTGATTCTTGATGTTTTGATTCAGAATGTGGCGCAAACTATTGTGGTTTAAAGTGAGGAACTGTTGAGGAAACCTGTTGCTTTTGCAATGGCATTGGCAGAACAACCTTTGAAGAAGAGAAAGCTACTTGAGGCTGTGAATGATTATCAACAGTCACCTTTATCCCAAGATGAAATTTTGAGAAAACAAAGAAATAAAGCTGAAATTAGGAGCTTGTATGATATTTATAGGCGAATTAAGTTCTGTGTTTCTAAAAAAGATGCTCGTCTTATGCCCGACTTTGAACAAGCTTACCTTGCACTTATCACTGCCTCCAGAGGTTAGTAGTTTTTTTTTTTTTTGTTAATTTTAGTTGTGAATGATCAGATAGAGTACTTCAATGTTAGTCGTTTCGACATTCCATTTATCAAAATTTTGTTAATTATAAGCTTGTTGTCAACTTGGGAGGTGTCAAGGAAGTGTAAATATTTCATATATTTACTATTTAGTCATAGATGCTACCAAAGTTGCTTGTTTTGCAGGTTTAACTTGGTATGCCAATTTCTCTTTCCTAACAAAACCAAACAGATGCCATTGATTTTAAGGGCTTTAAGGTTAATGTATATTCCTTTTTTGAAGATCATAATGAATAAACTTGGGATAATGATTGAAATATTGTTGTTATTTGTTACTGATTTGCATTAGTACTACATGGTGGGAATCAATGTGGTAGTGCTACTAACGCTGACAACAATGTGCCAGTGTTACGGAAATATTATGAGATGTTTTACTTATTACGAGGCGACGAAAGGAAATAATTGATGTAATCATGATCCAAACTCCCCCACCCCCACCTCAATTGCAGTTGGGTAATGAGATGTTTTATGTTGTTTCATGTCATATAATGCATTTTCTTCTTTTTCCTTGGATATGCCATAGTCTCATAGGTTTTGATGCCAACACCTTTGGATTTATTACATTTGGGATGCCGTATCCTTCTCATGTAGCCTAGGGGATATCTGAATGTTTCTTTATGCATTTCAGTAGGCGCTCTGACTTGAAAAAATACATTTGACATTTTGCATTGATGGAGAAGAGTATTACACCAGCTCAGAAAATCGTAGTTTTATTTTTGTGTTAGTCAAGTTTGTTAAAATAGTTGGGGGGGTTTAGCCGTAAGATTTTGTTTTCCAGTGTTCTAGGAATGTGAGAGACGGTTGGCATCTCCCCTGACAGGGTTGAGAACAGCCTGCAGGCTTACCTGTCACTAGTGTCAAGGCTCTTAACTTCTTAGCAATTTGTGGGGTTTTATTGAGCAAACTTGCATTTATACCTGTCCAGGAAAAAGAAAGAAAGAAAAGAATGCAAGTTGGGTACTGGGTGAAACTTCCACACTTTCTTTACTCCAAGCAATATCAAATGAATGAGTACACTGATTTTTGAAGTATCACTATATCCAGATGCATTTGATATTGAAGTTAATTTACTAAATTATGTCTAATGGTGATCCATGCTTCACTATTGACTATACAGGTTGCACAAGTGCACAACGGATATTATCTGAACTGATTCCTAGATATGCATCTCATTGCCCAAATGCAATTGAGGCTGCTGCTAAAGTAGCTATTAATATGTACAACTTGAACCTTGCTTCAATTCTAAGGGGAGATGATTCTGATGGTGTGGCTTTTAAGACGGCCAAATCCTCTATTTTTGGTCTGGTGGATATCTGTTGCGCTGCTACATCGGATGCAACGGCATCGTCTGTTATCCAAGGTATCTGCTCTGCAGTCTTTGTGAATGTACTAACTTTCTTTGTATTGTCCTTTGAGGGGAAGGATATCTATCAAATTGATGCTGAGGACATCGTGAAGGTGCGAGATTCCTCAGAGTCATTGCTTGATATGAATGAAAAAGTAGAATTTGAAGATGAACCTGTATTGTCTAAATTATACAAGTTCAGGGTGCTTAGCCTGCTTAGAATTTTCTTTTGTTGTTCGAAGAATTTACTTGAAGCCTGCTTTGAGCTCTTCAAAACCAGCTCAGAAGATGCAGGCTCTTCTGAAGGTGGCAAATACTTTCTAAGGCAGGTGATAAGCCAGATTCCTTCTGCCATTGTAACTTCCGCGGAAAAGACGAAGGAGCAGCCTATATCATGTACAGGTTCAGATGAGACAACTATTGAAGGGACTGAAATTACAGATGCTTCAGATTCGTCAATTGCTAGAAAGAACTGTTTATTGGGAATGGTAATAGTTGAACATATGCTGATATATATAACATATGCTATTTTTTTTTATCTTTTCTGTTATCTTTTTCAGTATCCTAGCAAGTGAAGACTTAAATAATTAAATTTGTTTGCTCCTACTATACCCTGTTTCACAAACCCTCGCACACCTCCCGCAGCAAACTTGTTATACATAAATCCTTTTTCTTTTTGGTTGTGATTGGATATGCAGAAAGGACACTCTTAGAAAGTGAATGGACTAAATAAGCTCTGGTGTACAGGATATGCATGCTATTATTCTTTGATTTTTGCTCTGTTTTATTCTTTTTTTAACTGCTGTATCTGCTTGGTTTCTCTATCTCCTTGCCAAGGGCAGTTGTCCTATCTATTATGATTTTGAATTGATGTAGAGTTTGAGGACCTATTTTGTGTAGTTTGAGGACTAATTTTGAATTGATGTACACTTTGAGGACGTATTTTGTTTTTAATCCAATGGGCTCTTAACTGGCTGTATCTTGAAAATAACACAACCAAATATGGCAAGGTTGGTATAGTTGTATACTTGTATGTAACTTTGAAGATATGATTTTCTTAAATATATACTTAATACTTGGAATGGATGTTTTACTATTGTTATGCTAAATGCTTAACGGGAAGATGATTGCTTTAGTTACCTTCTTCTTTTGTATAGTGTTTATTTAATGATTCATGATATTGGTTTTCTAGATAATGATTCTTATTTACTTGACTATGAGTTTCAAACCTTGTTTCTGTAATATGTATCAAGATTCATTGTAGTGTATTCCTAATGCGTTATGTTTTTTCCAAACCACAATATGATCTGTTCCTAACAATGCTCTCTTGGATACACAGGCTCTTACAAAAAACCCATCTCTGAGAAACTGGATTCTTTTGAAGTTCAAAAAGTTACGCAAGTCAGTTCGATCTCAGGCTATCTCTGACATTTCATCTGCTTTGGAGGGGGTTTTTAAATCTTTTGCAGAATTGGTCAACAATGTTGATAGCCAACAAGGCAATGATGAGGACAACTCGGATTCATCTAAATATATCAATCGGAAATATCTGATACCTAAGGTACATGAGAACTACAGTGAGAAGTCTGACAATGATCATGCTCCAAATCTGCATGATGCATCCAGTGGTCATGCATATAGAGAGGATAGGGAATTTGGCGATAAGTTTTCTGGTCAACCTATGAAGTCCAGTAGTTTGGTAGCTCCTCCTGATCTTAATATGCGGTTGGTGAATGAAAATTCCAATCATGCGTCTGAAGGCGCATGGCTTGTTAAAGACCCGGAGACTGGTGAACGTGAGGATTCATGTTATGATATGCAATCCGCAAAAAACAACAATTTTCTTTCACCTGTCAACAGGATGTCTATAAATCTCAGGACGAATGCATTTGAAGGTGGAAACCATCTCAGTCCCTTTGACAAGAAGCAGGTCGCAAATGACTTCATCTCAACACCTATGAGATCTTCCACTGCACGTGTATCTAATGTTTTGGAGTCTCCTGAGCAACATTCTTCGGTACGATATCCTTCATCTAATCATATTGTGTGGTATTTTGATGGGGATTCTGCAGCCATGGATGTGTTTTCAGCTTCAAAACAACTTTGGTTGGGTTCTCTAGGTCCTGATGCATCAGAAGTTGGAGTGAAGTTTCATGTTGAGAAGTTTGGTCCAATAGAACAATTTTTGTTCTTTCCTATTAAAGGATTTGCGTTGGTTCAGTACATAAACATTATGGATGCTATAAAAGCTCGTGAATGTATGAGAGAATCTTCTCCTTGGGGTTCCCACATACAAGTCAAGTTTCTAGATGTAGGATTGGGTAGTAGGGGATCAATTAATGGTGTGGCTGTTGGTGCCAGTTTGCATGTATATGTTGGAAAGGTTTCAAGCCAAAGGATGAAAGAAGAGATACTACAAGAGGTGATGAGAGTGGGTTTCAGGACTCGCATGGTTTCTGATCTCACAAGTGAAAATGCTTTGCTGATGGAATTTGAGACACCTGAAGAAGCTACCATTGTTATGGCGCATCTCCGGCAGAATCGCAAGGAAAATGGGGGGCACATAGCAGTCAATAGAAGTTTGGTTTCTAATGAAGGAAGCTCTGAGTTTCCAAGGTGTCATTCGGATGGCGGAAGATTTATGCATAATCCTCTTGGTAATATTTCATTAAACACACCTAATAGCACAGGATCACCCCATGTTCCGGCTGTGTTTGATAGTCCTAATGAGAATTGTAACATGAGGATGTCTCCGTTATCTCTATTGGTTTTATCCTTATCTTCAAGATACAATATACCTCGAAGCTACCATGCAACTACAAGAGATGAAGACAGAGTACCCACCAACATTCTCAGAATCGGTTTACCGCATATTAGCTCAACATTCCTCACTGATGACGAGCTTATGTCTGTCTGCAATCATGCTGTTGGAAATGTCGGATCTGTTGTCAGGTTGACAAGGGAAAATTTGCATCTTAGTTCCTGCTGGTTTGTTCAACTAAGCAGTGTAGACGCTGCTCTTACTGCTTTGAAAAATCTTCGGAGCTGTCCCGGCATGTTCTTCCAGATAGAATTCAGGTATGAAGAAGTGAACCACTCACAAATCTTTATTATGAGAAGCGTAGATATAAGAATGCATGAAATATAACTTCCTCAGCATTTACTTGTGTACTTGATTTTTTATACTTGTAATATAATCTTACTCTTTATTTTGACCATTTGATGGTTTTTTCTCCCAAAATAAAAAAATAAAAAGAAAAGACTAGAAGCACATTAAGTACAAGATTGGCAAGCTAAAATAGTCTAAACTGACTGTTTACTAGATAAGAACAGCTATAGACTGCAATCCACCTGGGTACCATCACAGTAGCAATTGTGCATGGGATGATAACCCATTATTGGAAACAATTTTGTGTAGAGGTGAAGGACATTAGAACTTATAAATCTTGATGTGATCTGTTAATCTATGCTCGAAGAGTCCCATGTCATAACCTTATTTCAATTCCTAAAGATTGTTGATTTCATTTGAATTTCTTTATTTGTTTTCCTATGTGTGTTAAGTTTTATAATCATGAATCTTCTGTTCTATTCTTCAAGTTTTTGTAAGTACTTCACGTTGGCTAGCAAGTCTCAATGTTTCCCATTTTTCTTTGAAACTTGTTCTGCTAGGAGGATCTTGATATGATATTGCTAGGGTGCTGATACATTTCTATGCAGAAACTGTTTGTAAATATTTTCTTTTTTGGGTCATTACATCCCAAGCCGTGTCAGCATCTGATAGGTAAAATCAAAGTACTTATTCTCATGATATATTCTGTTGTTGTGACTCGAGCAGTCAACCAGGGAAAAACAGCAGCATGTCCTTCATAAATAGATCTGAGAGCGGCACTCATGAGCTTATATCCCCTAGAATGGACTCAGAGAATCACGGAACTATGGTACGAAATGGGCACGCGTTTCCATTGAACTGGTCCAGTTCTGGTTGTACGCAGATGTTAGAAACTGGAGCTGGGAGCTATTCAAATCCTGATGGTCCGAATACTAACATGGCAGTAAATTTCTCACAAGCGAGTAATATTTCATGGAAAAATCTAACCTGTTTTTGCACTTCTTCCTGATTAGCACAATCCTTTGCTCATGGCTTTTGTTCTTGAAATGCCAGGTCACACTGCTCACGTCGGTGGACAAATGTGGACTTATAACAAACCTGAAACTGAGCTGCAGTTTTCATCAGGAGGAAGCATGCAATGCCCACCCATGGCTACACAGGGGCCTCCTCTTGTTCCACCGCATCAAAATCAAGCATTGCCATTTATGCGGCCTGTTTATGTTGATCCACGTAATTCTTGGGATGGCCATTCTATGAACCATCCTTTACCTCCAAACCACATCACTTCTAACATAATGCCTCATACCTACCATGCTAATGTAGGTGCTGCTCCTTTCATACCTCCGTCCGTGACTCCACTAGCACAGCTTGCAGGAGGTGCAAGGCAGCATGTTGACCCGATGGTTGCAATGCCACCTGTACCATCTTTACCACCAATACCTCCTACAAACATGGGTCCACCGTTGCCTCCATCCCCACCTCCTCTGCCAATGTCCCAGCCTCCTCTAGTTCCACCTCCACCCAGTTCTCCTCCTCCCCTTCAGCCATCAGTGGAGCCTCCCAATTTAGAAATTGCTGGACAACATATACGACATCAGTGGCAGGGCGTGCTATGCAAAAGCGGGGTTAATTACTGTACATTATATGCACTTAGAGAGGACTCGGACACTTGCAAGTATTCAAATGCTATTTCTGAACCTGCTGGGTAAGATTCTTTTCCCCCTTAATAATCTAATGGACATATTGATGCTGCTTAATACTATTGATCTTCATGGCTACTCTTTGTGACGAGTACTTGATGCAGATGGCCTTCTAGATTTGATGTAACAAAACGCACAGATTTTCAGCACGTGAAGTCAACATTCACAATTACTCCCCCACACAGAGTATGTATCTGTATCTTTCGAAATCAAGTATATTATGCCTTTTGCTCGTTATATACTTTGTATCAAGTATTTTTTTGCCTGATTTTTTTAGCTTGAATTGTAGAGAGAAGTTTGTCGGCTCTTCCCCTCTTCCCCTGGCGATCATAAAGGCGTAAGTTATCTTTGGCTATTGAAAAAATCTTATCTGTAGTGCACTGGCCATGAAATAACATTGACATACATTTAGCTCGTTCAAAAGTGTAGGTTCTAAAATTAGTGACTATTGTCAGTCAACATTTAACCATTCCAGATATTCTATTTGCAGTTACAAGATTTCATATCATACTTAAAGCAGAGGGAATGCGCAGGAGTGATCAAAATCCCACCAGGAAATTCTTTGTGGGCAAGGTTGCTATTTATTCTCCCCCACTCACAGGATATTTGTTCTCTTCTTTCTATTGCTCCTCAGCCATCAGATTGCCTTATTGCCTTGGTTTTACCAAAAGAAACAAGTTTTGAATGGGTTTAAAACTTCACAAGTTTTGATAGCTTGAAGATATACAAGAGCATTGTGCACCCTGCACATCCATAAATTTGCTTGGAAAAATAGATCTTGGAAGATTTAATCAAGTCTGTGTTTAGTTGCTATGTTTATATGTCTTTGGCCTTCAGTGTTATTTAGTCTACCATGTAATCTACAATGTAAAGCGTTTTGCTTTATCAAAGTTGGTAGGTTGGGGTGTTTTTTTATTATTATTTCTTAGTGAAACAAGGGCATCTCCGGAAGTTTTCTGTTGTTGAGTATTGTTTTTGCCCAGTTACGTGATAAGTTAATTTTCCATAAATTAATAGCTTCAAGTTGCTGAGGTGTTGCTACATTTGGAATTTTTATGTAATGTATACCTTGCGGAATTTATATGTTCGGACCTTCTCTGGACTCTGGCTGATGGAAGTTCTCTGGCTGATGTTTCTCATACAAGAAACCAGATAGTGTACGGACCTTCTCTGGCTGCTGTTTCTCATGCAAGAAACCAGATAGTGTATTTTGATAGTAGTTTCCCTTGTGCCAATGGTCTAGTTCTAAACTGTTAACGCACATCTTATAGTCAGATTGTTAAAACCTTAAATCATGTATTCTTTGTTATGTATAGTATTCAACTATTCATCATCATTCTCAGATTCGCGTTCGTTTACCATGCTTGAAATGATCAATGTCCTGTATAACCCAAAAATAAAAACCAATTACTGTTCTTTCATCATATTTATCTTCCTCTCTTTGAGAAACCAAAGTACAGAAATGTTCTGATGGTTAGTTAATCCTGAATAATCCATTTATTAGCCCATTGTCTGGTGCTCTAGGCTCAAATATCTAAGCCTGTTTCCAGGCCCTAATGTTTACGTTTTTTTAATTATTAATTTAAATATGTAAAACAGATTAATAAATCAGAGTGGCGCAGCGGAAG
>JABWDY010018566.1:4458-20249 GCA_013358455.1 Thalictrum thalictroides | reverse complement strand
GGTATTTGGGATAATAGAACTAATGCTCCACCTCAAGGTAACTCATACAATCCAACATGGGCTAATCATCCAAACTTTCGATGGGGTAATCAAAACAACACTAGACCTTTTAATCAAAACCCACAAAATTTTCAATGAAATACCATGAATAGAAACCCTAATGGATATATGAGGCAAAACAATAACTTTCAAGGTTATAGAAATAACAATGAAGTTAATCAACCTCCGGTTTAAAATCAAGAAAAAACCGAGCAAACTAAAACTAACTATGAAGCTCTTTTAATGAAGATACTTGAACAACAAACGAATCAAAATAAAATCATTGAAAGACTTGAAAATAAAGTTGCTAAAATAGATGCCGAACAAGAGAAAGAAAAATTTCCGAGACAACCTATCCAAAATCCAAAACCAATTCAAAAAGTTTTTGAAGTTTCAACTAGTAATCCTCCGATCCAAAGAAAAGAAACTAAGGCCATAACTACTTTACGTTCGGGAAAAGAATATAATAATAAAGCAGTAATGCCGACCGAAGATGACGTAGTTAATCATACAAACTCTAGCATGGTCACTTCAAGCTCATGTAACCCAATAGTTAACGTTGAAAATCCAACTAGTAATAATAATACGGATAATGTGTCTACTATTCCTAAAGATATCGATAAAGAAGAACAATCCCGATAAAGAAGAACAATTTAATGAGATAAATGAAATTTTCAAAAATCTACACATTAATATACCTTTTCTCACTGCTCTTAGAAATATGCCTCAACACGCAAAATACTTAAAAGAATTATGCACTGTTAAAAGGCGAACTAATATTCCTAAAGAAGCGTTTTTCACCGAACAATTACCTTCTTTATCGAACAAAATGGAATAGTAAAATACAAAGATCCGAGGAGACCAACAATAACTTGCACACTAGGTGATGGATTTCATGGTACCGCACTCTTAGATTTGGGGACTAGTGTGAACTTATTCCCCTATTATTTGTACCAAAAACTTGGGTTAAAAGACATAAAACCGACGAGGATGTCACTTCAATTAGCCGATAGTAGTGTTAAATACCCACGGGGAGTCGTGGAAGATGTTTTGGTCAAGGTTGAAGATTTCTACTACCCTGTTGATTTTGTAATCCTAGATACTCAACTATCTATCGATGTTTCTACACCAATTATATTTGGTAGACCTTTCTTAGCTACGGCTAATGCCTTAATTAATTGTAGAAACGGATCTATGCTCTTAACTTTTGGAAATCTAAGGATAGAAGTAAATAATTTTAAGATGATACAACAACCTCTAGATACATTTCAATCGGAAGAAGATTACAACATACAAGATAATAATTGAGAATTTATCGAAGAAGATGAGCTTAAGACACTTAATGAATACTAGGAATTCATTCATCTTAATAATAATGTTGTAAACATATCTTATATCCAAAATGAAGAAATTAATAATTCTCTAGAAATTTGTGAAGTAGAAACCGAGCCAAGTGAAACTTTGATTCTTACGCCACCAAGTCTAGAACTCAAACCCTTACCTTCGGAACTTAAATATATACACTTAGACGAAGAGGGTAAATATCCTATTATAATATCATCTAGCCTATCACTTGAGCAGGAAAAAAAATTAATAGATGTTATTCAAAAACATCGCTCGACAATTGGGTGGTCCCTAGATGACATAAAATGTATTAACCCCGAGGTTTGCCCTCATCATATATACTTAGAAGAAAACGCTAAACCTTCAAGAGAACCTCAAAGACGTCTAAATCCAATAATGCAAGATGTGGTAAGGAGTGAGATTCTTAAGTTACTTGATGTCGGAAAAATCTATCCTATCTCCGATAGTAAATGGGTTAGCCCAATACATGTGGTTCCTAAAAAAACCAGTTTCACCGTTTTGAAAGATGAATAGGATAAATTAATCACAACAAGAGCACCAACTAAATAGAGAGTATGTATCGACTATAGGCGTCTAAATCTTGTCACTAGAAAGGATCACTTTCCTTTACCTTTTATGGATCAAATGTTAGAAAGATTGGCTGGACATTCTTTTATTGTTTCTTAGATGGTTATTCGGGCTATAATGCAAATTCATATAGCTCCCGAAGACTTAGGAAAAACAACTTTCACTTGTCCTTTTGGAACATTTGCGTATAAGAGAATGCATTTTGGATTATGTAATGCACTCGCTACTTTTCAAAGGTGTATGTTACACATCTTTAGTGACATGGTTGAAAGATTCATGAAAGTGTTTATGGAGAGCCATTTGACCAATGTCTATCTAATCTTGAAAAAATTTTCATTCGATGTGAAGAAAAGAATTTGGTCTTGAATTGGGAAAAATGTCATTTTATGGTTACTAAAGGAATAGTCCTTGGACATGTTATTACAACTAAATGAATTGAAGTTGATGAAGCTAAGTTATCCGTTATATCCTCCCTTCCAATTCCTAAAACTATTAGAGACATTAGAGTTTTTCTTGGTCATGCCGGTTTTTATCGTAGGTTTATTAAGGATTTCTCCAAAATAGCCCGCCCGCTCACTAATCTCTTAACGAAAGATACACCTTTTGAATTCAATGAGGAATGTGTGTCATCTTTTGAACAATTAAAAATCTCTTTGACCTCTGCTACCATTATCCAACCTTCGGATTGGTCTCTTCCGTTTGAATTAATATGTGATGCTTCGGATTATGCCGTTGGTGCCGTTTTAGGACATAGGAAAAACAATGCGCCTAGTGTGATTTATTATGCTAGTAAAATGTTAAATGATGCTCAACGTAATTATACAACAACCGAGAAAGAAATGTTAGCCGTTGTTTTTGCTTTAGAAAAATTTAGACAATATTTAATAGGTTCCCAAACAACTATCTTCACGGATCATGCTGCTCTTAAATATCTTCTATCGAAAAAATAGGCTAAGCAAAGATTAATAAGATGGGTGTTACTTTACAAGAGTTTTCTCTAGAAATAAAGGATAAGAAAGGATGTGAAAATGTTGTAGCCGATCATCTTTCTAGACTAACTTTGGAAAAATGAAGAAAAAATGAGATTAGCGACACTTTTCCGAATGAAGAAATATTTTCTATCCTAGAAACTCCATGGTATGCGGACATAGTTAATTATCTCGTAACCGAGTATATACCTACGCATTGGAGTAAGGACGAAAGGGAAATATTTAAATCTAAGATAAAATATTATTTTTGGGATGAACCATACTTATTTAAATATTGCCCGAACCAAATAATTCGAAAGTGTATACCAAATTGGGAACAAGTTGATATTTTAACCTTTTGTCATGACCATGCATGTGGTGGCCATTTTAGTGCAAACAAAACGGCGGCCAAGGTTTTACAAAGTGGATTTTATTGGCCAACGTTGTACCATGACGCTAATGTGTATTGCCGAAATTGTCACCGGTGTCAACAATTACGTAAAATTTCAAAAAGAAATGAAATGCCACAAAAATACATTTTTGTAGTAGACATTTTCGATGTTTGGGGTATTGATTTTATGAGACCGTTTCCCTCGTCCAAAGGTTTTCTATAAATTTTAGTCACGGTAGACTATGTTTCAAAATGGATTGAAGCTATCCCAACTACGAAAAATAACAAAAAGGTGGTGACACATTTTTTAAGAGAAAATATTTTTTCTAGGTTTGGGGTGCCTAAAGCCATTATTAGTAACCAAGGATCACATTTTTGTAACAAGTCTTTTGAAAATTTATGTGAAAAATATGGTATCACACATAGGATAGCCACATCTTATCATCCACAAACTTCGGGACAAGTTGAGGTATCCAATAGAGAAATTAAGCGTATTTTAGAAAAAACGGTGAACCCCGATAGAAGTGATTGGAGTAACCGTGTTTTAGAATCTCTATGGGCCTACCGAACCGCTTTTAAAACTCCCATTGGCATGTCACCCTATAGACTTGTCTTTGGCAAGCCATCACTTACCCGTTGAAGTGGAACACAAAGCTTATTGGGCCATTAAGAAATTAAATTTTGATATTGATGATATAGGTGAAAATAAAAAGTTAACACTTAATGAATTAGATGAAATTCGTAGTGACGCTTATGATCTTGCAAAAGATTATAAAGTTGGAACTAAAAAGTGCATGACGCAAAAATTCTAAGAAAAGAATTTCATGTAGGTCAAAAGGTGTTATTGTATAGAAGCCGTCTACATTTACACCCGGGTAAGCTTAAGAAAAGGTGGGTCGGACCTTTTGTAATTACAAAAATTTTACAATGTGGTGCTATAAAATTAGAAAATCCAAAAGATGGAATTTTTTTTCAAGTTAATGGTCACCGTTTGAAACCGTATTTGGAATTACCGACTAAAGATGTGGAAATGGTAGTAGATTTAATTATGCAGGTGTATTTAGATGATGAAAGCCCCTCATAATTTTTGAAATATGTTAATGTTTTGTTTGGGGTGCATGTCACCCTTATGTCTAGCTAAAGACGTAAAATTAAGCGCTACTAGGAGGCAACCTAGGCCCTTTTTAATTTGTTTAATTTGTTTTTATATTTAAAAAAAAAACACTTTTACTGCTCTAAAAACTCGATTGCGTGAGAAATGAGTTAACAAAAGAAGTTTTTCAGAAATGGAGCACTTTTGTTTTTGATGTTTTTGGATGGAGCTCGTGTTTGAGCTAAAACAACTATGGTTTTCGAATTGTGAATGATTATTTGAAATTAATGAATGTGTTATTTGAATAAGTACAGAAAGAAATGATTTCAATATGTACTTGTACGATTTTGTGATAGCAATCTAGCTCATTTGCATAGTTACAGAATGTATGACAAAAATATTAATTTACCTTCAAACCTGTTTGAATTGTATAGTTGATCTCGTTAAGACCTTAAGTGCATGTGATTGATGTATCTTTATGGTAGATACAACTTTAATAACTTGGAGTTCCATGGTTGTGGAACTTGATCACCTTCTGAGTTTATCAAAGTGTAGGCTTTATTTCCGAGGTCGTTTTGGATGATGTATAGACCTTCCCAGTTGGGATTCAACTTACCATCACCTTTAACTTTAGTGTTTGAGAAGGTTTTCCTTAGGACGAGGTCTCCTTGATGGAATGTTATAGGATTGACCTTTTTGTTGTAAGAATTTCTTATCACTTGCTGATATCAAGCTGATGAGATTGCAGCTTGTTTTTTTTTTTTTTTCTTCAAAGAGATCTACCTCATTCCCCAAGAGATCATTATTGTTTTCGGTTTCAACAAATTCTGATTTCATGGTGAGATAATTTAACTCTGTTGGTATAATGGCCTCTGTGCCATAACATAGTGAGAAGGGCAACATTCAGTTGGAACTCTTTGAGTGGTTCTATAAGCCCATAGAACTCTGTCGAGCTCATCTGCCCATTTAGTCTTATGATCTTCCAACTTCTTCTTTAAGTTGTTCATGATCGTTTTATTTGTAGCTTCTGCTTGCCCATTGTTTTGAGCATATCTTGGTACAACAAGGCATGATTGATTCTTCAATTTGCATAGAATTCTTCAATTTTATTTCAACAAAATTGCATGCTATTATTTGTGACAATGGTGTGTGGTAACCCAAATTTTTTTTTTCTGATGCGACGTAGAGGTATTGCTTCTACCCATTTGGTAAAGTTGTCTGTTGTAACAAGCAAATACCTCAACTTTCTTTCAGTTTTCTTGAGTGGTCTACTATGTCGAGTCCCCAAACTATAAATGGCAAAGGACTTGAAATAGTCTTCAAATTCCTTGCTGGGTGGTTGAGATTAGGAACACACCTTTGACATTTGTCACAATGATTGACAAAAATTTCTGAGTCCGCTTGCATGTATGGCTAGAAATAACCTTGGTTTATGGCTTTCTGTGCAAGTGACCTAGCCCCAACATGATTTCCACATTCTCCATGGTGGATCTCGGCTAGTATTTTTTGAGCTTGTGCTGGAGTCAAACACCTTAAGTATGGGCTTCTCGTTGATTTCCTGTAAAGTCGATTGTTTATGAGCTCGTAGCTCTTTGTTTTACGATCCAACTTACGAAATTCTAAGTCGTCGTCTGGATAGATTCCTTTTAAGTAATTGATGATTGGTCCCATCCATGAATTATCAATGTCATGTTGAGGGATTTCAATGAAGTCGGAGATTCCATTGATTTGATGAAACTCTTGTTCATAAGTTGGATTTGTTCGGACGTCGACATACACTATTCGGGGTTTGTTAGTGTCAATCTGTGACGCGAGATATGCTAGGCTATCTGCATGTCGATTGTTCTGTCATGAGGTATGTTCTATTTCCCACTTTTGGAACATTTGTAAGAGAGATTTTGTGTACTCCATGTATTGTTTGAGTGTTTTCTCTCTTGTTTTATAGTCACCTAGGAGTTGGTAGACAACGATTTCGGAGTCACTAAATATGTGTAACTCTCTGACTTTGAGATCTCTAGCCATATTGAGGCCAACGATCAATGTTTCATATTCAGAGTCATTGTTTGACGAGTTAAAGTTGAGTCTAACTGACTTCTCTATAATGACATCTTCTGGTGAGATGAGTGTAAACCCTATTCCTGTTCCATTGTGGTTTTTAGTACCATCAACGTACAGTCTCCATGTATGGATTTCTGTTTGAGCTTGTTCGTGTAGCTCTGTGTCAGGAATAGTTAATGTCATCTATAGGGTAGTCTACAAGGAGGTTAGCGACAAGCTGTCATTTTCTCCTGGTTCTTTGGGTGAAGAGGAGTTCGTGATCTCCAAGATCTTGAGCCCATTTTGCCATTCTAGTGAACTTGTTTTTGTTTTGTAAAACTTGTCTGATGGGTGCATCGGTTATGACTCTGATCTTATGAGCTTGAAAGTATGGTTTTAACTGTCTAGATGCCAAAAGTAATGTTACACCAACTTTTTCAAGATTTGTGTATCTTACCTCGGATTTCGCCAAGGGTTTGCTAATGAAGTAAATTGGTTTTTCAATACCTTAGTTTTCTCTGAAAAGAATTGCACTGATGGCATGTTCAGAAGTGCCAAAGTTATACATCACCCTCTTCTGAAACTGTAATTACAGGTGGGGTGACGAGGTAGAGTTTGAGGTCGTCAAAGGCGTATTGACATTCCTCTGTCCACTCATATCTTGAACCTTTCTTTAAAATTTGCAGAAGAGGTTGTTGTTTGTCGGATGCACGAGCTATCTGTTCAAGGCTGCGAGCATACCATGTAGCTTTTGAACTTGCTTTTTTGTTGCTGGATTGGGCATCTCCAAGATTGCTTTTATCTTTTCAAGATTAGCTTCTATGCGTCTTTGAGTGATCAGGAAACCTAAAAATTACCTGATGCGACACCAAATACACATTTTTCTGGATTGAGCTTCATATTGTATTGATGAAATCGTTTGAATGTGTTTTCAAGGTCATCGACGTGGGATGACTTTTGTTTGCTTTTAACAATCATGTCTAATATTCCTTACACAATGGTGTCCAATATACTAGAGGGGGGGTGAATAGTCTGTTTAAAAATTACTAGCAAAGATCACCCCCAAGGGAACACAAAGACAACACTGTCACTTACTCAGAGGAAAAACTGTCACTAACAAATATGCTTAGGATAAATAAATGCGGAATATAAAAGATAATCCTAAGCAAGTAACTAACAAGAAATAACACCAACAAGCATGAATCAATATGATGAACAACTATGGAGTTAGTTTTCAATCTCTACACTAAGTATCAACTCAACCTCCTAGTCGTTAGATACTTGTTCAACTAGATTAGGATGAATAAATCAACCTTAATCAATGAACTAAGTAATCCAACTCTAGTTCTAGATTTGTTGTGGAGTTGAGGGGGTGAGTAGAGAAAGAGGCACTCTCACCCTTTCCTCGACCACAATACAAATCAACTAGAAGATTGGTTTGATGAAAGGTAGAGATTTCCAACAAGATGAACAACAAGGCAAAAGGAAAACTTAAGTAAAGAGAGAGCAAACCACACAAGGCAAGATTATAGTGGTTCGGCCAATGAAGCCTACATCCACTCTCCAAGTACTCCCTTGTATTAAGAATCCCAAAGCTAATGTGAACATCATCTAGCTCTACACCACTCCCATTAGTGTTGGATTACAACTTGAAAGAAATGAAGACAAGTCCCTTAGTCTTCAACCAAGATTCCACCTATTGGATTTGTAGTAGGGTGTAGTCTCAATTACCCTAACCTAGATCTACGATCTAGGGTTTTCCACCAAACTTGTTGTAGAACAATTTGAGTTTTTATCTCTCTTGAAGAACTTACTAAATGAGTAGATAGAGATGAAGATTGAAGCACTCTTGGGTTTATAATATACCCACAATAACACTCACACTCACTTCTCTAAGATAGATCTTAGGTTGTTTGAGTGGAGGAAGGAAGATGATTGATTTCACTCTAGAATCTCTCTCACAAAGCTTAGGGTTTCTATCTTTAAAGCTTCTTGATGAAATAAACAAACTCCTTAGAAAATTCCTCTTGTTATGTTGCTTTTATAGTCAAAACCCTAAAAGATCATATGACCAACTAGGGTTTTGACCGAGTGAACCGGGAGTGAGTCGGGCAAAATCGGGCCAAAATCCAGCATTTCCCTCAAGGGAGTCGACTGACAGCTTATTTACACTTTCTGCCATTGTAGGTCAGTCGACTGACCATTTAGGTCCAGCTGCCTGCTTGCCATCAGTCGACTGACCATTTAGGTCTAGCTGCCTGCTTGTCTTCAGTCGACTGACCAATTAGGTTCAGCTGCCTGCTTGTCTTCAGTCGACTGACTTGAATTTGTTCAGTTGCCTGCTTGTCAGCTGCTTGTTTGACCTGCCTGCTTGACCTGCTTCAGTCGACTCAAGTTATGTTGACCTGCCTGCTTGACCTGCCAGCTTGTCTCGGTTTTTGCCCGGTTGTGCTCGGTTGCCGCCGATCGCGTCCATTCTTGATGTCTTCAGCTCCGAAGCCTTCCGGACACTTGTACACCAAGAACTAAACCTTATACAATGACTCATAATATTACAATACATGTGAAATGTCAGTTTTGCCCTTGTTTGTCACAATTCACAAGATATAACATTTACAATGTCATCCACGTAGACCTCCATTGTGTTGCCTAGCAAATCATCGAATATTTTTGTTGTAAGTCTTTGATATGTATCCCATGCATTTCGTAAACCAAAAGGCATTATTGTATAATAATATGTACCTTGTTCGGTTATGAATGTTATTTTTCCTGATCCTCTTCTGCAAGTGGGATCTGGTTGTACCCTGAGTATCCATCCATCATAGATATGAGCTCGTGCCCTACAGTTGAGTCTACAAGTTCATCTATTAATGGAAGTGGAAAGTTGTTTTTGGGACAAACATTATTGAGGTCGGTAAAGTCGATGCAGACTCAAACTTTACCATTTGATTTCATGACAGCTACAATGTTAAATAGCCATTCAAGATATTTGACCTCTCTGATGAATTTGGCATCCTTGAGTTTTTGAACTTCAACATTGACAGCTTTGGCTGCACGAGCTGATAGTTTTCGAGCTCGTTGTTTGATTGGTTTGAAACTAGGATTAACATTTAATTTATGGCATGCAATTGTGGGACCTATCCCTGGCATATCGGTATAAGCAAAAGCAAAAACACTTTTATTCATTTTGAGAGTAGAAATAAGTTGCTCTTTTACAATAGGGTCCAAATTAACCCCTATATATACAAGTTTCGGATCAACATCAGATCTTAAGTTAATCTGTTGTCTCTTCTCAAGGATTGGACGATCAGATTGCTGGATGACAACTTTGCCTTTGTCAGCTGAAGTGATGTCATTGACAGTTGGCTGTTTGGAGCTCGCACCTACCTTAGTGATATCTTGAACCTCTTTTATAATTGGTTGCTGAGAGCTCGCCATTACTGGGTCAGCTAGAGATATCTTTTGGATAGTGGGCTCAAGTGAGCTCGCAACTATCTTGTTGACTATCCTCTCTGTGAGTGGAATGACCTACATGGCAGCCATGTGCCTCATAATTTGGTCACCTTGCAGTTCCATGATGCCATTGGGGCCTGGGAATTTGATGACTTGATGATAAGTGGATGGCACAACTTGCATCCTATGAATCCATTTTCTACCTAAGATTGCATTGAACTTGGTAGGACCATCCAAGACAAAGAAGGTTTGACTATGACCTCGTCTTGATTTTCTCCAGTAGAGACTAGGAGACAGAGTTCACCTAGTGCCTTTGTCTCAATGGAGTTAAAGGCAAACAAGGTCGATCACTGTTGGTAGCTGAAGTAGAGTGCTTGGGAGTCAATCTGGCTGAAAGCCATATT
This sequence comes from Thalictrum thalictroides, assembly GCA_013358455.1. Taxonomy (NCBI): domain Eukaryota; kingdom Viridiplantae; phylum Streptophyta; class Magnoliopsida; order Ranunculales; family Ranunculaceae; genus Thalictrum; species Thalictrum thalictroides. Next base: position 9,932 of record JABWDY010018566.1, on the reverse strand, counting down.
GAAGAGGACATCGCACGAGTTGCCAGGGTCAACGAGAACCATTTTGGTCGCATATCCTCTGATGTTGATGTGAACCACCAGAGCATCGTTATGAGGGAGGCAAACCTTTTTGAGGTCATTTCTGGAGAAAATGAGAGCATCATCTCCAAGGACATGTGGTACTACCTTAGCTTTATGAGAAAGCTGGTAGATATGATCGATGTGTTGAATCTTTTGTTTCTTCGCACGTGATGACAACTCAAGTAGTCGAGCAATAATGATCATATCGATTTGTTTGATTTCTTTGCCTTTGGAGCTATTGCCTTTCGGCAAGAAAGTCATCGAGGTGACCTTCATCTTTCAGCTTGTTGGAATATATTCTCCAACTATGACAGTCTTCAGTGGCGTGGTGACAACACTTTTGGAAGTAACAGAAAGGATTGCCCTCAATAAAAGTGAGTATGTTGATTGTGGGCTAAAAGTATGACTCTTCCTTGACAAGGTTGAGTAACTGAGTCATGGAACACATTTGAAGGGGTTGAGATACCTCTTTTTCGTTGCAACTATGGATTTTTCCTTATAATCGGACTTTTCCGACTTCGGTTTAGAAGGTTTGGACTTCAACTTTTCCACAGTAGAAACGCATTCAGTAGTAGTGGAGATTGCTTCTTCGAGCGTGATGTAGCTATCAACTCGAACATAAAGATCTTCCAACAAGGTAGGAGGATCCAATATGATAGTCATACCAAATAGGGAAGAGGGATTGACAGCCGAGATTAAAGCGAAGAGACAAGTCTTTTCCTCGGGACTGTCTGTTTTGAGACATTCTTTTTTGAATATAGCCATGAATTTCTTGGTAGATTCAGATGGCTGTTGCTTGAGCTGAAGAGTGTTGATACCTCGGTCCGACGTCGCTTGTTGTGAATGTACTGTGTCACAAAAAGTGACTCGAGCTGGTCATAACTGGTGATTGATCTTTCTGGTAAGTGGTGGTACCAATCAATGGCACTACACTTGAGCGATGCCTAAGAGACCACAAAAATTTTCTTGCATTTTGGCCATAAGGCCATTTGAGTCTTGAACTGAAGGACGTAGTCTAAGGGATCACCACTTCCATCATAAAGGGAGAACTTGGGTGGTATGAAGTGTTAGGGTGGCTCCTGAAGAATAAGATCTTCATAGGGTGGTGGTGGCTACTTTTTAGCAGATTTGGGCTTAAGGGAGTCTTGATGGTTCTTATCTAGCTTTTCCGACAGTTGAAGGATTCTGGTATGAGCTTCTTGAAGCTCAGTCATGGTTGGAGCAAAGGTGTTGTTGCTAGTTGTAGGATTTGGTGGCTGGTTAATGTTGACTTCATCAGAAGTGGGGTTGCTTTGGGCGGTGTTGGTTCTCAGTTCAGCATTCTCTTCCACTGGCTTGGTGAGTTGTTCTTGTTGGTCGTTGAATTGTTTCTGGAGTTGCTCAAACTGTTCTTGAGTGATTGAAGTCATGGTTGAAAGGTAGAGAAGTGAACTTGTGTGTTCCGGTGAAAAGGTTGAATAATCGAACACGAACAGTCGGTGCCAATGTGAATGCAGAAAAGCGTGATGTGAACGGAGTGAGGTTTAAGATGAGTTGGGAAGTAGGAGTTTGAGATTGAAGTGGCTAAACTATCAAGAGTGATAGTTGCGTACGTATATGAGATTGACCAGGTCCCAGAATCAAGCCTACGTAGTTCAATATATAAGCAATTGGGACAATGGGTAGCTCATTAATTACATAACGGAAGAGTAATTAATGAGTGAACATTACAAATCAATGGGAAGATTTGTACGTAAGAAGATATTTGTTTGAATGAGGAGTGAGCTCGGGTGAGGTCGAGAACGAAGCCCCAGCTCGGGTATGGTCGAGATTTATGAGACAAGATTAACTCGGATGAGTGAGCTGTAGAAATGAAATGAGCTCGGGTGAACTCGCATGAATGGAGTCATTAGCTCAAGAAGACAGATTGGTATTTTGGAAGGAATAAGAATGAATGATAGAATTAATGTCGGGTGAGCTCATATGACGTAGAAATTATGGGCATATACACTTCTCCTTTGTATCAAAAAATTCTTCCATAAGAAGAGTGCTTTCACCTTCAGAATATATATAATAATAATGTTTTGCCAGAGTTACAACTTACAACTACTTGCAGAATTTCTACTAATTGTTCCTACATCTTAAACTACCTCTCATAGCAGCAAATATGCATGAAATGACGTTTTCAGACACACCCTTCACAGATCAGGTACTGCCAGAGTGATAGAACTGTCATCCACATAACAGTTATAAGAATGAACACACACCTTCTACCATTAATCTTCCATTTGTTGCTCCGATAGATGGTATATATTGGAAATGGCTTTGGCATTCCCTAAATGCTTGCAAACAAAATGTTAAGCGTGCTTATTAGGGAAAATGTTTAAACACCAGGAGTGTCTTGCCCTCCATGAACTGCAGGTCTTGCATCGGACGTGAATTTAATGATGCCGAGAGCTTGATCAAGGTCAGACTAAATCTGATGGGTCTCATAGCTGTAACTGCCTCAAAAATATCTTGGGAACAAATATGCTAAAATCAGAACCTCATCATACAGCCTGTGCAAAACTGTAGAGCTGTTTGGAGAGGTTATGATTTTAGCATATTTCTTCCCAAGATTTTTGAGGCACTTACATCTGATGAGACCCATTAGATCTTCAGTTTGACCTTGATCAAGCTTTGGGCATCATAAAATTCATGCCCAATGCAGTTCATGGAGGGCAAGACACTCCATTGTATTTATAAACGAAACTGACTTCATAAAAAAGAAAAGAACAACAAATGATGGATTTGTCACAACCTAGAGTTGCTAGCAGTGAAGGAAGGTATTACTTTAACTAAAGCAATATATGCTCTTCCTTTTCTCTTTTCTTGATTCACAAGCAATATATGTTCTTAGTACTTTGGCATCTCACTCTTCCAGTCATACTTTGGGATGATTGCAAGTGGATTGTTGTTCCAACAACTTTTATCAGTGCAGCTTCTCTTTTCTGTATCGAGGAAGCATGTTTCTCATTTTATTCTACGATATTGACGTTTTTATGATCTTATCTCTGGTGTCACACCATGCATCCCCTTTTCGATAGATACTCTTTTTCTGAGTTAAATTCACTGACGTCTTTATTACTTTGGCCGCCACTTATGGGTAACATATTACTTGTTTACAAACACACATGTATGTAAGTTAGTTCCTTTCACTCTGTTGTAGTTTCTATAGTAAGTGGTCTTAGTCAGGGATCATCTTTGCATGTGTTTCAGGATGAATTCGGTGTGAAACAGTTTTTTCAGCACAGGATGAATTCGGTGTGAAACAGTTTTTTCAGCATTAGTGCATACCAAGAGATGTATAAGAGATGCAACTTTTTGAACTTTGAAAAGATTTTCGAAAGGGTGTGTTTCATTTCATAGCACCACTTGAAAACAAGATTCTTTCCAAGTCTCATTCCTGGATTGGATGTAATGACAGAGAAGTGCTAATGGATCCTATAGCACAATTGAGTACTCCATGCAAACAATCACGTTTTTATATATTCAAGGATATTCAACAAATTTACAGTATTTTTCTATATCAAGTAAAGAGATCTTCAATTTTTGTATAAAATATTTATCTACTTGACTACTTCCATAAGAAACACAACATGCAGGAACACTTCCTTCAAATCTGTAGATTAGCACTTGTTCAACTCGATCGGATATAGGTGTTTACATTGTATAACAAGGGGGTGTATTACAGAGCTAATTAAATTGTATTTCCTTTCTGTGTGAAAAGCAAAACAAAAGAAATAATTAACATTTTCTCAGAGGGTGAGAAACAAACTTACAACAACTAAGCACGAACATGGGCAGGAGATGCATCATCCCCATCCTTCTTCAAAACAGAACAAACCACTTGTTTTGAAATATAATTCTCAAGCTCCCTTGATACTTCCGTTAACTTTAAATCAAAACTACTCCGATAGTTCTGTTGGGCAGACAATAGAGCAGATGGAAACATGGTAGGAGATCCTGAAAATCGCCTCCTAGGACTTGAAAACACTGGTGGAGATCCTTGAAACCACCCCTTGGACATTAAAGGTGTTGTCCCTGATCCTGTAGCATATGCCATGTTCTTCTCTGGATTCATCATCATGGGTCCACATTTTGTCTCCAATGGAAGTGGCTTCAATGACTCATTTTCTACTGCTGGCTTCTGTTTCGCAAGTCTCTCTTTGGCAATTTCTGCTGCCATCAGAGCTTTTTCTCTACTCATCTTTATTAGCGTCCACGGGTTAATGCTTGCACGGAAGCCAGGTTTCTTTTTCAAGGTAGAGGGAGCAGGTTCATTGTCGATCCGTATAGACAATCTTGTTAGCTCCTGAATTCAATTGTAATAGCTTTAATAGTCTAGATTTTCCTTTAAGCCTTAACAACAAGAGAGGCAGTTATTTTCTAACCTGACTTGATTTCCGTCCCCCACAAATAAACCGGGATATGAACTTTGGTTTTTCGGGTGAATCAAAGTCGGAACTGTCATCAGAAGAAAAGTCCAAATCATCCAATGGCTGCATTTCCATAGATTGGTTTTCTTCTTTCATTGCCAAGATGTAATCATATGTTCTCATTCCCTGCAGTGAAAAATTGGTAATACATTTTATATCTGCACAACTACATGTTTAAAAGAGAAATAATATATAACAGAAAACAATAAAAATCATGCATCTCGTCCCACAAAAAGTAATGGTTAAAATACAAGTTCCAAAATCATACATTTTCTCTGACAATGCTCTATAATGAATCTCTACTATTTGTCGTTATATTCAAGGGTTTAGGACATTACTACAATAAAGTACTGTTCACCTATGACATGCAAGTCAAAGAAGCCCACAAAGAAGTGCGGCATAGGGTCCATAAATGAAGGGAATGTCAAAATATTCAAATTCTAATAAAAAGCCTTTGTCGATATTCAAGAGAAAACGAACTACATGACATAACTTTGATTCTAATCATTCCAGCAAAATGGGATAAGTAGACATTCAATGGCATATTAAAAGGGAAGATGGAGATTTATGCTACATTTTACAACTAACCCACAGAATAAACTATGGCATGAGCTTCTACTACAACTCTGACCACTAGGAACATAAGACATACAATGATGTAACAGCACCTATGCTATCACTTTGTATGGAACAAACATGGCTGACTTAGTCATTTTGTCAGCCTCATTGGCTATAGTTAGACAAATCAACACATACTTGAGTAAAGCACGGACACGTAGAACTTCAATGTGAATTATAGAATGTCACACATCCATTACAACAGTGAGGTTCTTAGCCATTTTGGCTCCTTATTGTTCTTGTACTGGAACGATTCCAATCCATGATGAGATAGATGTTCAAAACCTTGACTAATCCTTGTTTTATGATGTGAGGTTCTTGTGTTAAAAAAAACTTCAA
>JABWDY010018534.1:0-11588 GCA_013358455.1 Thalictrum thalictroides | reverse complement strand
TTTTTTTTAATGTTGTGTGCTTTTGTGTTTATCAGCGTCGTTAGAGATGTGATGAAAATGTTGTCAGTGCAAGAGCTCGCGTCCAACTTTGAACCTGTAATACGAAAAGTGGTAGGATGCGCATAGTCTTTGTTTTCTTTTTCTTTATATATGAACTGGATCTTAAGTCTTGTTTCCTTTCATACTCTTTTAGGCTTTTGGTTGTACATTACCTGTAAAAAAACAAAAGTATTTGCTTGATGTTTGGTTTCCTTCTTTGTGTGAGTTTCACTTTTGAAATTAAAATTGCTCTGATGGAAAAGAAAAATGTGATATATGACCTTCAAGTATTTAGATGCTATGAATTTATAGGATTCTCTTGTTTCACTTGTTTGTTGGATGGTTCAAACTCTCACTTAAATGGTCGGAGACAGTCTTGTAATGGTTTCACTGGTTTTGGCATTTTTATTTGCTTTGCCTCCAATAATAGAGTCATAGAAAGTACTGATTTTATATTTTGATCTCAATGTTGACTTTTTTGTTTGTAATGGTTCTCATACCAATTCCTTGAGATAGTATTGCAAATAAGAGATTTATCAACCCCGGCTCTTGTAGCAGGAATGTGAATATGAAGTTTACTACCACCTATTTTGGTAATAAATGTGTATCAGTTTATCTCTGTGAATTTTTAATAATGCATCTAGTTCCCTTTGGGTCTCTAGATTGTGTCATTGTGAGAATTCCTTGCTTAGTTTTGAAAGCAACTCTAGTTATATTATGTGTAATTGTCTCCTGTTGAATAATTCATACAGACTACAGAGCCTGGACGAGTGGGCTCTGACGAAGAGTCAGTATAGGTTTGAACCTGGCAAACGTTTGTTAATCCTTTACCAATATTCCAATATTTGGGAAAGCACTCTTTTAGTGGATCTATGTTTGCCAAGGGTTTTGATTATGTGAAATTGTGATGGTTAAGCTTTTGCTTCCACAATTTTTTTCCAAAAAAATATCCTTACAAACGATCAGTGAAAAGAACTTCAAAAAAGATCATGAGAGATTGAGAGGCATCATGCATGGTAGTATGATTTTGAGTTAACAACATTTTATCTAGCACAAAATGGTTATTGTACATATCTTAATGCTTGTAATGTGTACAGATTTTATTAGGAAAGGTAGAAAATCCATTTCCCATTCTTATTACTGTCACTAGTGTTATTATTACTAATTATTTTGTTGTGTAGTCACTATTATTTAGGAATTTTCATTTTATGTGCTATTTTTTTTCATTAATAAATTTTATAGACTATCTAGAAATCTCCAATTATCAGTTGCTATTTTTGAAGTTCCTTGTTATGATAGAATCAGTACTAGTTCTATTTCAAAATAGAACTCGTTAAAATAGGTCGAATTTTCAAAGAAGTCGTTGCCTTAGTAATTATGAAGTTGGTTTTCTTTTGTGTGACGGCTTTGAGTGAATCTTTTACTGTAGATTCTTATTCCATTATGTGCAAAATGTAGCGGTTGTTCCTTGTAACTTCTTGAGCTAAATCAGCTTAATTGGTATGTTAATCAGGTACGAGAGGAGCTGGAACGTGTAATACCCCTTATACTCTCTTTTCCAAAGTAAGTATTCCAACTTAGAGGTAATCATGTTTTTCCTTACTCTGCCTGTTACTTTTTTCTGACTGTCCTGAAGTTATGGTAGATCTTCCCTTAATCGGAGTGAGGCATCTGGATCAAGGCGCTGGCAATTGCATTTCAGGAATAAATTTCCCCGAACCCTTTTCACAGGCAACAAAATTGAAGCAGAGAATGGTGCATCTATTGAAATAGTGGTTGTTGATGCTATTTCCAAAGAAATAGTCTCAAGCGGTCCTCTGTCTGTGCTCAAGGTAGAGATTCTTGTCCTTGATGGAGATTTTGATTGTGATTCAAAGGATGATTGGGCTGAGGAGGTATTTGATGCCTCTGTGATACGTGAAAGAGAGGGCAAAAGGCCGCTGGTGACAGGAGATTTGCAAGTTTCTATAAGAGGTGGGGTTGGCCATCTTGGGGATGTCATTTTTACAGATAATTCCAGCTGGACACGAAGCAGGAAGTTTAGGTTGGCAGCCAGAGTTGATCCCAACAGTTGCAAGGAAGAAAAAATACGAGAGGCTAGAAGTGATGCTTTTATGGTAAAAGATCACCGTGGAGTATGTAAGTCCATTTCTTCGACAACAATTTCAGAAATTTCTGCTTTTGTGTAACCTTGTTTTAAATATTCTTTTTTCTTTTCTTTTCTTTACCTTTACTTTGTTTCTTTTACATCAACTTTGGAAGCATCATCAAATTCAATAATTTCGCATTCACTAAAATTACAAGAGATTGAATTATGATTTGTTTTCAGTATACAAGAAGCACTACCCTCCTTCCCTGGGCGATGAAGTATGGCGTTTGGAAAAAATTGGAAAAGATGGAGCATTTCATGTCCGGCTCACTTCTAATAAAATCAACACAGTGCAAGATTTGTTGCGATTGTTAGTTACAGACCCTTCGAATCTGCGAAGTGTAAGAAATCCTAATTTTATTTTCAATTTAATGACACAAATAAATCTTTCCTTTAAGCTTTAACAATTTGATGAGATAATCTGAATAATGACATCCATTGATCTGTGCAAACTCTAGATACTTGGCATGTCAAATAAGAAATGGGAGGCTGTTACAAAACATGCTACAACTTGTAAGTTGGACAATAAGCACTACAGGTATTCCATCTCTGAACGGCAGGTCGACCTCATCTTTGATTCTGTTTACCAGCTTGTGGGGGCAATATTTGATGGCCAAAGTTACAAATCAGTAGAAAACCTTACTTCCAGTCAGATGGTGGGTCTTCTATATCTGAAGATTTCTCTAGTTTACTCATGTCGTTAATTTAATTAGAAACCTGAATGAAATGGTTTGTAATGTCATTGTGCAACTGGAATAGAGTAGATTTGCAATGGAGTAGTTTCCGGATCTCATTTTTGTGTAATCTAGGTCTAGTTTTTGCAATGCATCTGCCATGCTCTGTTTGACATCGATTAACCTTCTTCATTGGCAGATTTTGGTGGATAACTTGAAGAACTATACATACAGAAACCTGAATGAAATGGTTGAGATTGATTGGCCATTGTTTGATATGTCTCCAATGGTTTTGCCTTTATACGATTCTTCCTTTCTAGGATCAAGCCTAGATTCACAGCTTCCTTCCTTCCCAAGCACGTGTGAAGGTATTTCTCAGAACAGAACTTGTAAGGCAACTCTGCCACACATAGTTCAACAAAAGCCTGACTGCACCCTCATGCATAGCTTAGGGTTGACTGCCCCAACCTAATGGTTTCTGAACAATTGAAAAAATTAAGTATTTCAATCTATTAAATTTTGAGACTATTCTTTTTTGTTATAACCTAACTAACAACAAAATGGATATACATGCTGGGTGTCTGAAAAGGGGTATGGGATGTAGGATACTGAGATCTTGATACACCCAAGACGCAGATACGACTACACTTAGGTTAATTACTTTTACTTATATTTATTTGGTTGATTAATATTCTCTTTGTTTTATCGGTTGAAAGCTCCTAACTTCAATAGCTTTCTCTTAATATTTCTAAGTCGAACTTCTTAAATTCCCCATTTAAACTCTCTAAATGTCAGCCATGCATATAATAATGTTAGTGGCATTAACACTGGTGTGGTGTCTGCAAGTTTTCTAAGAATAAAAAAAACTGTACTGAGGCTTCATAGGATATAAGTGATAATAAATCAATAAATTTGAACCAATGAGATCAATTAGCACGCACATGCACGTAGCCATTTGATTGTTCTTGTGAGTTGTGACCATCCAGACTGGTACCTCACATTTTGTTTTGGGATTAGGGCACTTGTGGTTGGAGGTTATTCATTTTCTCTTCCCTTTCACTCGTATATGTAATAGACATTCAAACTTGGAATCTACTGCAGATCAACCAGCAACACAAGTGGGTTTCAGTTATGTTACCAATACACGACCATATCATTTGGAAGATAATGGTGAGTTCAAAGGTTTTTCAGTTATGCAGAGTTGTCTCTCTTCAACTCAAAGGAATAGTTTCAAAATGAAAGGTCCTCTAGCATCCTATTCACATGATTTAAGTCAGTGGAATCCAGGTGAATCATCAGGCTCGGTTGTGATGGGTGGAAATTTGATATGGGATGACATTTCTCAGAGTCAGATGCCAAATTTGTTTCCAGTTACTGGATCATGGGGACAAAACAAAGGAATTTATCTTGCTTCAGAGGATGAAATGGGCATCGGTTTCCTGTCTACCCTGCCTGATATAAGTTTTCATATGACAAGGAGTAGTGGACGCAACATGGGGTGGTTTAAAATTTTAGCCACTATTAAATGGGTGATATCAGTTAGGAGGCTTTTGGCTGCTCGAAGAAGAGCCAGGATGTATCATCTGGGTTACTAGAAATCAAATTTAGGCAATGTACTCAGCGGATAGGAGGAAAGCCCCTTCTAAACGTTTGTAGTAGATTTTCTCTTGCATTAGTATATATAGTTTGTGCTTTCTGTCCTTGTATATATGTGTGAGTCACGTTATCAAATGTTAGAAAATAAGCTCTTCTTTAGTCGTTTAGAGTAACATTCTTTCATATATCTTTTATATGTTATACAGCCAAACTTGGTCCTTGTAATATCTGATCCATCATTGACCTATATGTAAACATAATTCCTTTTTTGCAAATTTGGTATATGGTTGCTTATCTTTAGTGTGATCATGGTTGACAGACATCAAATGATCGTGAATCGTGATATCATTTTTGGTGAAATGATGATTGTGTTTCACGATTAGTTGACAGTTTTATTACCAATGCAATACATGTAAGTGTATGTTCTTGATTATGACTCATCTCCTAATAGACTGGTTGATCAGTGTATCATCGGCAATCTTCATAAATTGATATCAATTTCAGGGATACTTTCTGAATTCTGTATGTCAAGTTTTGATGTCTCATGGACGCCATGCACTGCATTACTGATTTTGTCCTTGTTTTTCCATGATGAACAGTTGAACACTTGGCTTTCGGAGTCATTAAGTTTTTCAAATTCTTTGTTATATGCAACTGGCTTTTTTTACCTTTCTTACCTTCTGTCTTTACCTGCAAATATATTCCCGGTGTTCAGCTTTGCCTTTATTCATATTCCTACCTTTTTGTGCAGCTTTACCTTTCATTCATACTTTAGTTGCTTGGTCGACCTCTTTACTTCTAGCTTTACAAATTTTGTTGTGAGCAACTGAGCACTGAGCAGGACATGGCATTATAATTCTTGTGAACTAAACAAGGCAGTTGTCAAAGCCAGTATAGTAGTGGAACTTAGTAGATGTTGCCTACTATAGCAGGGAAAGATGTGCCATGGCTTATTGTGTACTCGATTGGGTTCCACTTGCAGGAAAGCGAGAATGGCAACATAGTACCATTTCCAGTTGGCTTAGTTTGGGAAAGGAGATTCCAATGAAGATAAAACTCTTTTTCTGGACTTCTATTCATGAAAGAACTCTGTCAGGAGATAACTTAAATAGGAAAGGCCAACACTTGAATCCATTCTGCTGCAGATGTAGAATGATCAATGAAATGCTGGCTCATATCTTTCTACACTGCTCCAAAGCCTTGGAAGTATGGGAAACCATAACGGAAGGTTTACATTGAGATCTTTGCTGTTGAAGGATTGGAGGAATGGTTGATTTCTTGGCTGAGACCGCACAGACAGAATTTCAGTTGCTTATCTGGGAGGTGATATCATATGCAACCTGCTGGGTATTATAGAAAATGCGCAACAAGATGGTTTTCCACCAGATTGAAGTTAGTGCTGACAGGATCTGCAAGGAGATTCAAGGACTAGTCTGGCATTGGTGTGTGAAGACAATTCTAAGAAGGATATATTAGTTTGGTAAATGTATTGGTTTCTAAATTTAACCCCTGTGGATACTTTGTCTTGAATTGAAACTTATTTGATACACAATTCAACTCTGCACATCACAATGTGCTTGAGGTAAAAAAAAAAAGTGGTGATGAAGTTGGCAGAAAGCCAGAAAGAAAAGGTGGTAGTGCACTAGTGGAGGAGACTGGCAAGTGTATATTCTCTCTGCATACAAAATTGATTGGATCTCAAAAAGATAGTGGAGCCTTTTTATTAAGCCCATTACACATCAAAAGCCCACCAGAAAAGTTAAGACAGCTTCATTTGTATGTCATCAAGAATCAAGATTCTTCTAAACATCTTTATTTTTACTGAAAGACACTTTTTAAATACTACATGTTTGTGACCAAACAAAATTTATAATTAGCCGTCCATAAACCTTTTTGCTTAACAGAAAATGCACCTTTATCAAGCATTAATGAGAACAAAAGCACAATTAATCATACAACTTTGTGTGAAAACTTACTATTAAAGCCCAATAGAATCTGTATTCTTTAAGCAACACCACCTTCAATTCCTTCGATCTCCTTCCAAGCAATGTGATTCTCTCTGGCTTTTCTACTCTTTACAGCATTTGCATTCCATTAATCTCCATGTACAGTTTTTCAGAACTTTTGCTTTTCTAACTCCAAGAAAAATGCCAATCACCCACGCAGATCTCGCCCCTGGTCGTCAGTATTCTGATCTTGGTAGCAAATGTGGTGCCTTTCTTATGGTCTTATGTGTACTCTGTGGTCTTTCTTGTTTTGTTTTATGTCTTGTTGGTGAGACAACAAGATCAGTGGTAAGTTCATATGCATTATATTGCAATTCATAGGGTCTTTCATTGAATTTTCCATTGATAATTTAGCGCGCAATTAGGCCTAATGAGCTGATAACCTTGTGCAGGCTACATGGGTTCTGACAAGTACTGAGGGAGGTGGGAATAGATATGAATGTATATATAGTGGCAGTGGGAAGACACCTTTGATATGTGCTTTAGGTGCGTTTCTCCATCTAGCTTGCGCCATGGTCATGGAACATGCATACATGTTAATCGCGGTTAGTAAAACACCACCTCCGGCATTGATCACCTGGAATCCAGATGATTCAGGATTCACAAAGTCTCTAACCTGGCGAGCCGGATTTTTCTTCCTTACAACTTGGTAATCATTCATAAATGTTTAGATGCTAAATAGATACCAAAATAAGCAGAATTAGCCTAGCTACTTGTTACAGAATAATTTCACTAACATTTTTTCCCCTTGCCTTGTAGGATTTGTTTTGCGGTTGGGGAAGTACTACTGATGATTGCCGTGGGCGTCGAATCAGGCCATCTGAGGAAATGGTCTAGACCAAGATTAAGTTGCCTTGTTGTTCGACCTGGCTTATTTTTATCAGCTGGAGTCTTTGGATTAACCACAGTGTTTCTAGCATCTGGCTTATACTTGACAGCATTACGGGCACAAAGACTACGCTTCGAGGAGGAGAATGTGCATCGAGTGGTGTTGGATACCTCCATTCTCTATGCTTCTCCACCAAGATCACCACGGCAACTAACATTAGCAAATGTGATTGAGAGTCCCCATTCTAGGCATGATCAGCCTCCACATAGAGATCTACCAATTAACAATAAAACAATGAATTCACCCGTATAATGTAAGGGTTTCCATGTATGATATGGATATGATCAGATTAAAAAAAATACAAATCATAAATTAGATATACAGTAGTTGAGCTTGTAGTGTTACTACTGTGTGTGTACTGTAAATTAATATTACAGAAAGCAAAAGACTGTCAATAAGGAATCCAACTGAAAACAAAAACTTCCAATGATGCACTCCTCATCATCTCCCTAGCTATCGATCTGTTGGGATCAGAAGTTCAGAACTAGCACTTTGTCTGAAATTGCTGACATACGGATCTGAAATTTTCCTTGATCATTGCAACTTGGTATCCATTCTTGTTTCTTGATTCAATATAATGTGTCAATAATAAAAAATAAAATAACAAAATGCATGCAGTTGCTGCTACAATGCTACTTCTCCACTCTCAAGTAAATCCAGTAAACATTTTCAAATCTTCTGTATATGATTGCTGGCTGGTATACAGTAACAGTAGTAGACAAGACTGTCTAAGATACCTGCCCTTCAACTGATGTTAAAATATCCAAACTTCCACATGTGAAGCAAGGCAACAACACAAATGTAACAAGACTATGGTCTATGTACATGTACATGGATTTCAAACATAATTTCAATAGCTATGAACATAATTACAATTGAAATTGTGGGTCTGTATTTGTATGGTACTTAACATTTTATAAGAGAGATTTCTTATGGGGATCGAGGGACGAGAAGCTGAGATACACCTAGTGGCTTGGGATATAGTTTGCTCCCCCGTTAAGGAGGGTGGCTTGGGGATACGTAACATCAAAATCATGAAGGGCATTTTTTCATGTCAAGACAAATTCTTCGAAGGCATAAGGCATGATTTCGGCAAAGGACACAAAATACGGTTTTAGCATGACATATGGTGTGGGGAACTTTTCTAGCTTTGAAATATCAAAGATTGCATAGGTATGCGGCTTTAAAGGATGGCACCGTAAAAAACCATTTCGAGGAAGCAGCCAATGGAATTTCCACCTAAGACGGTTTCTTTTTAGGGGAAGTGAGGGCTGAGGCGCAAGAGTTGGAAAACCTCAAGTATGACCTTAGAGAAGTAGTGCTAACCGGGGAGGATGATTCATGGGAATGGAAATGGTCCAAAGGCAAACAATTCTCGTGTTTTTATCAAATGTGGGCTAAGAAGCAAACCGAATTGAAGGGAGACTAAAAAACAATTTTCCACATGCTCTAGTGTGGGAGCCTTGTATAACCTACGAACGTGAAATTTTTCTTTTGGTGTTTGTTATGGGGAAGAGCTCTTACTGTTGATGCATTACAAAGAAGAGGCATGTCCATACCTAATAGGTGTGTTCTGTGCAAAGGAGGTGAGGAGGAGAACATAACTCGCCTTTTTCTAAGTGTGAGAAAACCTGTGAATCTGGAATCTGTTGATTGGGCACCTAGGACAGGTATGGAATTTACTGCAGGGACAAAACAGCGTACAACTGCTGAACAATTGGCCGAAGCTCGGCACAGATAACTTTGGCAAAGGCATATGGTCTGTGCTACCCTACGCTACTGTTTGGGTGTTATGGTCTACTGTTTGGGTGTTATGGTCTCTACGGAATGCAGAGTTAGACTTCACAGTGGAAAGGGCGGTGCAGAATATTTAAATGACATTGTGGGTGGGTCTGGATGGAGGTAAGCTAAGAAAATCTGCATGCTAGGCAAACACACAGTTTCACTGATTAAGGCAGGGTATTGGGCAACTCTGTTTTGAGGAGAGGATGCATTAAAACGGAACTGCAGCAAACAGTTTCAGGGATGGAGCAACAACAGCAACAGTGAGGCTAGCAAACAACAGTGACAACAGCAGTAACAACACCCAGCAGGCAGGTCGGTCAGGCAGGTACACAGCAGCAGCAGCAGCGCAACAAAGCCTCATCTCTGTTTCATGTTTTTGCTGTAGGTTCTTTTGGTTTTTCCTTTTGTTTAAGTGGAGATATGTCTCCAAGGGAAAAAAAATTACCTGACGGTGTATTGAAGTACGCTGATCAGGTTGTAACCGTTTGATTTCGAGTTTTAATAAAACTAGTAGGTGGGCCCGTGCTACGCACGGGTTAGTTCGGCATTGTTTAGCTGGTTGGGTTCCTTCACTATTTATTCTATTAATTCATATGAATGAGCCAATGAAATAATCAAATATTTAAAATTGGATCATAATAATTTCATTACAACATAATATATGAGAATTCTCACAAAAAAAAAACATGATAAGAGTTATATGTATAAAACAGGAAAATGAGATTCAATAGCTCCGATTGTCTGAATACATGTGTAACCTGAACAACTTTACACCAAGATGAGGTTGTCTTTTGACTTGGCCAAACAAAGAAAACTGGAGGAGTGGAAGAAACTCAGTCATGGTGGAAGGTACAAATATATTGAAGCTTATCCTTAATATTCCTAAAATTGTCGCAAATATTTCTTCAAATATTAACTTGACGTACAAACAAAATGCTTTCAAACTCTGTTCCATTAACTTAAATTCGACACTTGAATCCTTCACTTTATGAAATCACCTTAATAAAAATATTTGCACTTGGTTACTCTATTAAAACAACGTGAGTCTTTGGTTACCACTACACTCTACCACTGCCAACTTCTCAATGTTTTTTGTTGCTAAGCTTCATTGCATTTTCGCTTCATTCTTTCCTTCACGTAGTGGTTTTTTTTTTTTTTTCTGAACCTTGGTTGCTAACTTGGCTTGCTCCCGTCTCAAGGTGTTGCTACCTTTAGGCATCTTGGCCATCAACATTATTGCCACATTCCCTTTTCCTGCAATCTTATATTAGTTTTCTTTCTAATTTTTTAAACTGCCAGCAAGTCTTTCTAGATTCTTACTCATCCATCCAAGTGTGACGCTAACTTTATAACCTTCTCTTTTATTGGTGGTTGTTACCATCTCTGCAAGCACTTAACTCACTTATATTAGAAATGTTTCTCCCCTTCCAACTTATGGGTCAAAAGCAAGTTGTTCCCAAATCATTACATATTAACTGTTAACACAAAATATATTATTTTATTATAACGCAACATCACTAAGAGTATATGTGTATATGTGGTACTAACTTGAAGTCGAAAAGTGTGGACTATATAACCAACTTTGTCACCAAGGTTACTAATGGGTTTGCAGTGTTCCTTACATTGATACTTTGAACAAATTACATAACAAAAGTGTATTTAGAAGAATAAAGTAGAAGGATCACTCAGGGAAAGGAGGAGGTTGTTGAAGAAGAAGAAGAGGGGTTATGTGGAAGTCGTTGGGTTTGTTTCGAAATTGTGTTTGTTCAATTAATCAAGTATAGTTCAATTTCCATAGAATTACAAAATGATGAAAAGAACTGACCTCGCAGAGATTGAACAGATCAAATCAGCATCAAATTCCATAGAACTAAACAAATTGACAATCATAGAAAATGTCAGACCATAGAACTAAAGAATCGAAAGGCATAGAAAATGTCACATATCTTAAACTCATTAAAACCAAATCGCAAACTCACTCGTTAAAACCAGTCCATGTTTAAAACTCGAGGAACAGAGTCGTCTAAAGAGCATATCAGTAAATTGCAAATAATTGCATTTAAAATCGAATCAACCAAATTACAATCGATAATACTAACCTGATGAAAGTCAGGCATGTAGATATGAGAACAGGTGGTGGGGAAAGAGATGGAAGAAAAAAGCGAAGAAGAGGAAAGGAGAAGCAGCGTGAAGAACAAAAGGCGTGGGGTTTGGTCGCTTGGAGAAGAATTTTTCCTTTTTTTTTGTTTCGCGAAAAATGGATCGTTAATCGAAATAATTTTATCAATTTTTTGTGTAATGATCAAAGATTTTTTTTTCTTGAATATATTCAATTTTTTCACCTATGTCTGATAGTATGTAGCAGCAGCGTGAAGGGGTCATCTAAGCTACTGCAAGACTTATTTGGTATTAGTTATTGGTTTGGGTCTGAGGTAAATTTATGCTTTTAC
>JABWDY010018522.1:0-12574 GCA_013358455.1 Thalictrum thalictroides | reverse complement strand
TAGTAGAGCTAACTTGTCCTTGCAGATTGGGTTTGCTAGCACTGCTAAAGGTTTGACGGGAAGACATTGCTGAAGGAATTCCCGGAAAACCGCTATATCAGCACTCTCACCCTTTCCTCGACCACAATAAAAATCAACTAAAAGATTGGTTTGATGAGAGGTAGAGATTTCCAACAAGATAAACTACAAAGCAAATAAGAAACTTAAGTAAAGAGAACAAACCATACAGACAAGATTATAGTGGTTCGGCCAATGAAACCTATATCCACTCTTCAAGTACTCCCTTGTATTAAGAATCCCAAAGCTATGGTGAACCTCCTCTAGCTCTACACCATTCCCATTAGTGTTGGATTACAACTTGAAAGAAATGAAGACAAGTCCCTTAGTCTTCAACCAAGATTCCACCTCTTGGATTTGTAATAGGGTGTAGTCTCAATTACCCTAATCTAGATCTACAATCTAGGGTTTTCCACCAAACTTGTTGTTGAACAATTTGGGTTTTTATCTCTCTTGAAGAACTCACTAAAGAGTTGAATGGAAAGAAGATGATGATTTCTCTCTAGTAGCTTATCTCACAAAGTTAGGTTTTTGGCCCCTTGAAAGCTCTTGACGAAATGCACAAAATCCTTAGAGAAATCCTCTTGTTATGTTGCTTTTATAGTCAAAACCTTAAAAGAGTCGTTGGTCAAAGTCATATGACCAACTAGGGTTTTGACCGAGTGAACCGGGAGTGAGTTGGAGCAAACCGGGCTGAAATCCAACATATCCCGTCAGTCAGTCGACTGACCATTTATTTACCAAAACTGCCACTGGATGCTTGCATGTCAGTCGACTGACCTTAAAAGATCAGTCACCCGTCCAAAAGGTCAGTCGACTGACCTTATTGTGTATTCCTCCCTCCAGCACATCAGTCGACTCTAGTACAGTTCAGCTGCCTGCTTGTCCTACCTGCTTTACTCCCGGGTGTGCTCGGTTGCTGCCGTTCACGTCCATTCTTGATGTCTTCAGCTCCGTAGGCTATCGGACACTTGAACACCAAGACCTAGACCTAATACAAGGACTCATACAACTTACAGTACATGTGAAATGTCCGTTATGCCCTTGGTTGTCACAATTCACAAGATATAACATTTACAATCTCCCCCATTGGGAACTTGTGACAAAAACCATCATATGAATATAATACATAACACATGTTTATAGAATATCCTTTGCCATGTTATGTGTTTGTCTCCAGACCTCCTCAAAGTGAGCATTGGTTGCAACATCTGCCCCTGAGCTGCCATGGAAAAATGCAATGGTATTCTTTTAGACACGTACTATGCCTTTCAGTCACGTACCTCAAATCCATCAACAGAATACCTCTTTCATGCTTGATAGTTTACACACATTGGATCTCAGTTTCGGGTCATCTAGGACACAACCAAAGCATGTAACAAAATATAACATGAAACATATAAACATGCGAAGGACAAACACATAACCACAGGATAACAAGGAAGGAACTCAAGAAAAACATTGATTTCTTAAATTTAAAAACACATTAAGTGTGCCCATCACATAGGAATTAACATGATTTCAATCATGTCATCGACTACGCCAACCACAAAGATACACGTGGTTTTCACTCGCATCGATGGCATGCCGACCACTTCCATTGATGTTTACTCACACTTATTATGTCTTTGAAGAAATGGATCAATCCATTCATAGAAGCATAAACATGATAAACCTTACTTAAGCCAAAATCATGATAGGAATGCATTACCAACACGGGAAACCTTTTCATATCATGAAGAGACAGGCTTAAGAGATAACTATCAGCACATCTTCTTCCTGTTACCTGAAACACTTAGGATATGAACGTGAAGCGTTGTATATATAGATATATAAGAAATACACTAAGTAAGTCTCATATAAACACTGGCATTGCACTTATCAACCAGAGTGATAAGTTGCCTACGTACCCCAACACAAAGATATAACAAAGGGGTACAGGGGATCAAACGCCTCGTAGTTCGGTGAAAGGGTCCACTTGGCACACAAGTACTAGTGAACCCTACAAACAAGCACTGACTCATCAAGAAAATGTAAGCATCCCTATAGACGCCCTGAGATAGTAATATCTCTGTTTGTCAAGAGGCTTGGTGAGAATATCAGCCTTTTGATGAGTAGTGTCAATATACTCCAAAGAAACCACCTTGTCCTCAACTAGTTCTCGAATGAAATGATGTCGAATATCAATATGCTTCGTCCGAGAATGTTGGACAGGATTCTTGGAAATATTGGTGGTGCTGGTGTTATCACAAAATAAAGTCATGGTGTTCTGAGTGATACCGTAATCAACAAGCATGTACTTAAGCCACAACATTTGGGTGCAACTACTACCGGCAGCCACGTACTCCGCTTCACCAGTGGATAGAGAAATGCAGGTTTGTTTCTTGCAGTGCCATGCTATCAAACAGTTACCAAAGTAGAAACAACCACCACTAATACTTTTTCGATCTTTTACACATCCAGCCCAATCAGCATCAGTTACCCCTTGTTCCTGACAATCACACCATTCTCATCAACTTTGTTCTTGTAAATCCACTTGGTTCCGATGACATTTTCACCATGTGGTCTCTTTACTAATTCCCAGACATCATTCCTCTGAAATAGATTTAACTCCTCTTGCATAGCCTCAATCCATATAGGATCAGTAAGAGCATCGTTCACATTTTTTGGTTCAACTTGAGAGGTAAAGCACATAAAAGAGATTTGTCGCTCTAACTGTCTCCTGGTTTGAACTCCTTCGGTGGGATCACCAAGTATCTGAGAACCTGCAACTTCTCCATAGACAGTCGGATGTTTGATAATAGGTTCAACACTTACAGGTTCCTCATCATGAATGGATGCTGCATCTGATGAGCTACTAGAAATGACCTCAGGATGACGTTCTTCACTGGGTGTACTGATGGATGGTGTAACGCGAGGAAAGACTGATGCTGTAGGTGGTGGAGGTTCTGAATCATCATTGGTACATACAGGTGCGCTGAAAGGAGCATCATCAATCTTTACATTTATGGTCTCTTCTACAACTCTTCTCGCAAGATTGTATACTCTGTAGCAAGGATGAAAATGCCGAAATATGGCGAATATCCGGTTTTCTAAAAACCGGAATTTTCAACCGGAATATACCGGTCCTTTGTCGGAATGGTGAGGTGGCATATTTCAGAATTTTCTGGAATATTCCGTGAATATCCGTGGAATTTCGGTTTTTTGGTGTGATTTCAAAATATTGGGTTCTTCTTTGCATTTTAATGGGCTTTCTTCTTCAACAATGAACCCACTTCAACATCCAAGTATCATTACTATTTTAATTGTTTTGGACTTTAGTATAATAGAGAAGTCAAGGCTCTCATTTCAATATTTGTTCGCATATCGAGGAAGTCACATGCTTGCTTTCTCTGCTCTCTCCCTAACCTTCTGTTCCCTTATCTTAACTCGTCTTCAAAGTTCAAACTAACCATCATTTCTCAATCCCTTTCTTTCCTACAAACAAAGCATTCCCTTATCTTGATGTGAAGCATTTTTTTTTATTGGGTATTTTAGATTTTGTGAGAATTTGAATGCAAGTGAAAATGCAAGTGAAAATGGGTGGATTGAAGGTATTTATTGATTCATCTCCACCATTCTTCTGTACATCTTTTTTCTCCGGATGACGGAATTTAACAAAATCTGTACTACAAACCCAAGTTTCCTTAGAAACGTCCATTGATAACTTTGGCTCACACATCATTAACAACAAGCATTCTGGTAATAGGGCAGATGTTTCTGTTTCTCTCTCTCCTTCTTGAGATTTGCTATGTTGTTCTGTTGAAGATCTAGATGTGGAGATATCTTTTTCTTCTTCTGAAACTTCCTCTTCTGTTGACTTTTCAACTGCAGTCTCTTCTAAAGGTAATACAGCTTATAGTGTTTCTTCTTCTTCCTCTGATTCTGGTTCAAAGTACATTGTTGAAGAAGCAGAGAAACTCACTCTTTTCTTCTCCAAAACCTCTTTAACCTCCTCTTTTTCTTCTACTTCAAGTAAATTGAACTCTTCTTCTCTTTCTTCAATTTGAAGCTTTCCTTCATTTAGAGAAGAACCATTACCCATGACTGCTTCATTAGGCACTTGTATTTGTTCTTCTTCTTGTCGAAGCTCAGCACTTTCCAGAGCTTCTTCATCTGGTTCTCTTTTGTAATTTTGTAAATCTGTTCAAGATCCGAATTATTCGGTCGAATATCCGTGTATAATTTCGGATTTTTCCAAATATTCGTTTATTTCGCCCGGAATTGGTGTGTTTTATATATCGCTTATAATCCGCCTGCCGTACCGTTCCGTTCTAAAAAAAAACGGAATAATCCGCCGAAATTTCGCGGCTTTTTCTGATATTTTCATCTATGCTCTGTAGGCCTTACTATTATTCGCATACCCAAGAAAGATTCCTTTATCTGACTTTCTGTCAAACTTAGCAACATTCTCACGGTCTCTGTAGATATAGCATGTACTCCTAAACACCTTGAAGTATCCAACCGTGGGTTTACGACCTTTCCATAGTTCATAGGGAGTGGATGTAGTGCCAGGTCTCAGATAGACACGGTTGATGATGTGACAGGCGGCGTTCACTGCTTCTACCCAGAAATGTCTTGCTACTTCTTATGATGTAACATTATAGTAGCCATCTCCTGCAGAACACGATTCTTTCTCTTAGCTACTCCATTCTGTTGAGGTGTCTTTGGAGCAGAGAATTGATGCTGAATACGTAAGTTGTCACAGTAGGAGACAAAGTTTGAGTTAACAAATTCTCCTACACGATCACTCCTGATGTGGACAATGTCATCACCTCTAACTGTTACAGCTCTCCTGTAAATCTTCTTAAATTCTTCGTAAGCATCACTCTTGTGTCTGAGAAAAGCTATACAAGTCCACCTGCTAAAGTCATCTACCATGACCAGAAAGTAAGATTTTCCTCCAAAACTTTCAACTTGTGTGGGACCAACCAGGTCCATGTGAATGAGCTCAAGAGGACGAGTAATACTGACAAATTTTTTCTTCACATGTGAGCTCCTAACCTGTTTAACAATCTGACAAGCACTGCACAAGGTTTTTTCAGGATTCAACACTGGCAAGTCACATACAAGTTCTTTCCAACTGATCTTAGCCAGATCTCTCAAGTTCATATGCCCAAGTCTTTGGTGCCATAGGAGGGAAGTCTCATTTTGAACAAAATTGCATTTAGCAACATGTTCTTCAGCATTGATAACATAATAATCCTCATTGGATCGTATTCCTCTCATGAGAACCTTGTTCAAATCATGATCAAGAACTAGACATTCCTTGCTTGAGAACAAACAGAAATTACCCTTATCACTTATTTGACTGATACTGAGAAGGTTATGTCGAAGACCATCAACAAGAGAGACATCACTGATCTTTGGAATGCCTTCGGATTGAACTACACCTTTCCCAACTATTTTGGCATTTACACCATCTCCAAAGATCACATTCCCACCATCATATGGCTCATAGTCTTTCAGAAAGGACTTGTCTCCTGTCATGTGTTTTGAACATCCACTGTATTAGATGTTTTTCAAGCTTTCAGAGCACACCTGACAACCAAGCACTTTGCAGAATCTTTAGGTTGCCATACAGCTATGACTTTCTTGGGATAGGATTTGCTGATCAAGAATTCCAGATCTCTGTTCTTCGCTTCAAGAGATGCAACAGTTTTCCTTAATTCTACCTCTTGATCAATCCTCTTAGTAGCAAGCCTCTTCCTGCAGTATCTCTGTATATGACCAGGCTGTCCACAGAAGAAACAAGTTCGTATCCCATGATGTTGATATTAATCTCTGTTTAGCAGTTGATGTACCAAACCCTTTTACAGCCCTGTATCCTAATTCAGCCTTATCATGAGGACTCTGAGAGACCTTCGAGAGGTGATCCAAAGATAGAGTCTCAGAGGATGGAGTAGACACCTTTGTCTTCCCTATGGAGATTTTCATCCTCTTTAACTCTAGAGTTAGAATCTCTTTCTCATCTGAACGGGACTGAACTAGAGTATTAAGTATGGTAACTTGATCCTGCAACTGCTTCCTGTCACTTTGAAGAATCTGACTCTCGTCATGCAATTCTCTTATTCTAACTCTGTTCATTTGAAGTTTCTCTACAGCTTTCTTGAATTCTTCATAAAGTTCATTGTAGGCTGATTGAAGGTCCTCTTCTTCAGGTTCACAATCAGAATTATCACATTCTCTACTTGCAATCTCACACTCAAGTGAAGGACATGATATTGCCATAAGAGCTCTCGAAAAAGAGGTATCATCAGTCTCTGAATTATCAGGATCATGCTGTGAACTTGAGATAGAGCTTGTTGTAGCTTCATGACACATTAGTAAGAATGCAGAAAGGGAATTGGCAAGATTCCAATTTTTCCTACAAAACTTACCCATCTTCTCAACCATTAAGGTCAAGATATCTATAGAGTCAATAGAACAAGTAAATTTAAAACTTAAAGGATTAAAGCAGTTTGAAGAGATATCATATCACATTTAACAACATCCAACCCATGATGTTTAACATGCTTATAGTCCTTTTTAACTTGACTCATGGTGTCAGGAAAAACAACAAGATTTACAGAAATAGGAACAGAATTAACAATAACTATTTTATCAACATCATGCTTTACATACCTAGGACTTCTATGATCTAGGAAGATATCAAAACAACTACTTCTTTTGTTAAGAGAAACGGGTTTGTTCATACTATGACCACTAGTCATGAACATCATCGTGTATGGATCTTTTTCTCAGGTATTGAAACCTTGATTGAGCAACTCGGCTCTGATACCAAATGATATTCCTTACACAATGGTGTCCAATAAATAGAGGGGGGGGGGGGAATAGACTATTTAAAAATGTGCTAACAACGATCACCCCCAACAACAAACACAAAGGCAAACTGTCACTTACTCAGAGTAAACTGACACAAACAGATATGCTTAGGATAATTAAATGCGGAATATAAAAGATAATCCTAAGCAAGTTACTAACAAGATATAATACCAACAAGCATTAACCACAAGATGAAAAAGCTATGGAGTTAGTTTTCAATCTCTACACTAAGTATCAACTCAACCTCCTAGTCGTTAGATACTTGTTCAACTAGATTAAGATGATTTAATCAACCTTAATCAATGAACTAAGTAATCCAACTCTAGTTCTAGATTTGTTGTGGAGTTGAGGGGGTGAGTAGTGAAAGATGCACTCTCACCCTTTCCTCGACCACAATACAAATCAACTAGAAGATTGGTTTGATGAGAGGTAGAGATTTCCATCAAGATAAACTACAAAGCAAATAAGAAACTTAAGTAAAGAGAGCAAACCACACAGACAAGATTATAGTGGTTCGGCCAATGAAGCCTACATCCACTCTTCAAGTACTCCCTTGTATTAAGAATCCCAAAGCTATGGTGAACCTCCTCTAGCTCTACACCACTCCCATTAGTGTTGGATTACAACTTGAAAGAAATGAAGGCAAGTCCCTTAGTCTTCAACCAAGATTCCACCTTTTGGATTTGTAGTAGGGTGTAGTCTCAATTACCCTAACCTAGATCTACAATCTAGGGTTTTCCACCAAACTTGTTGTAGAACAATTTGGGTTTTTATCTCTCTTGAAGAACTCACTAAATGAGTAGATAGAGATGAAGTTAGAAGCAATCTAGGATTTATAATAATACCCTCATACAATCATTCACTCTTCCTCACTTGGATTGAAAGGATTTGAAGAGTTGAATGGAAGGAAGATGATGATTTCTCTCTAGTAGCTTATCTCACAAAGTTAGGTTTTTGGCCTCTTGAAAGCTCTTGATGAAATGCACAAAATCCTTAGAGAAATCCTCTTGTTATGTTGCTTTTATAGTCAAAACCTTAAAAGAGTCGTTGGTCAAAGTCATATGATCAACTAGGGTTTTGACAGAGTGAACCGGGAGTGAGTTAGAGCAAACCGGGCTGAAATCCAACATATCCCGTCAGTCAGTCGACTGACCATTTATTTACCAAATCTGCCACTAGATGCTTGCATGTCTGTCGACTGACCTTAAAAGATCAGGCACCCCTCCAAAGGGTCAGTCGACTGACCTTATGGTGTATTCCTCCCTCCAGTACATCAGTTGACTCTAATACAGTTCAGCTGCCTGCTTGACCTGCCTGGTTTACTCCCTGGTGTGCTCGGTTGCCGCCGTTCACGTCCATTCTTGATGTCTTCAGCTCCGTAGGCCTCAGGACACTTGAACACCAAAACCTAGACCTAATACAAGGACTCATTACAGTACATGTGAAATGTCCGTTATGCCCTTGGTTGTCACAATTCACAAGATATAACATTTACAAATTCGTCACAAGGTTCAAAACTGAAGTACTCGGGACAGATAACGACGTAGATGAAAAAACAGCTGTGGTTGCGTTTCAGAAAGGAATTAATGCGGATTCTCCAGCTTACAATGCTATAGTATCACGGAATATGTGGTCTTTGGACGAGTTATACTTAAAGCTTGAGAAGTACATTAAGTTGGAGGATATAGCAGCCAGACAACTGTTAAAGAACGTTGATGTCAATATAGTAAAGGAGAAAGGAAAGCAGCCAGTGGAAGCTGAAAGAAGAGATAGCTCACCCAAAGGCCATGGAACTAGACAAAACCATGATGGCAGAAGAGGCTATAATAGCAGACAGAAGCATGACGGAAAAAGAAGTCCGCAAAGAAAGAATTCCACAAGAAGGCCACCGCCATCTCTTCCACCACTCACCATGACTCTGGAGCAAATCTACAGGCGGATTAAAGATAAAAAGTTCTTTGTGGGACAATCGACTCATTGCACAACAATTAGAAGTAAGCCATATTGTGACTACCATCAGACGTATAATCATGCAACCAATGATTGCTTTGAATTCCAAGTATTCATTGGTAAATTGTTGAACAACGGAAGTTTGAAAGAATTTGAAGTCAAGGCAGTAAAAAGAAACAGTCCAGTTCGAGCTCCACGAGTGCATGGCACAGTCAACATGATATTGGAGGAAAAAGAATCTGCAAATCAGTTTAAAAAGAAGGTGAGGAGGGTTTGGCAGATTAGAGAGGATAATGGAATGCAGGAAGCAGAGATAGCGGTTCCCGTTATTAGAAATGAGTTCATTGTTCACCAAAATGAACCCATTGGCTTCATTGAAGATGACTTAAAAGGAGTCATAGTACCTCACAACGATCCCTTGGTGGTGTTGATTTTAATTGGAAACTGGAAGGTTAACAAGGTGTTGATTGATTGCAGATGCGACGTAGATATTCTATTCAAGAGAGGTTTGGATCAAATGAGACTAAACCGGGAGTGTCTATAGAGGTCATCTAGTAATATTTATGGTTTCAATAGAGGATCCATTCAACCACTGGGTGAGATAGTTCTACTAGTCACAACAGCCACCAAAACGGTGTTATCACGTTTTGTAGTGGTGGATTCACCAACAGAGTACAATGCCATATTGGGTAGGCAATGGATTCATCTCATGAAGGCTGTTCCGTCAAGCTTGTACCAAAGAGTTCATTTTCCAATGGAAGAAGGTCAGTATGAAATCAGAGGCAACCAAGCAAACGCTATGTCAATCAGGCAAACAATGGTTAAGGCAATGAGCCGTACTCCACCAGGGGGCGGTGAGGCCTCAACCTTCAAATAGCAACCACAGAGACAAGGTGACGGGTTGCCAGAGGAAGCACCCTCTAAAACAGCAAAAGCAACGGAACCCGTCAACTTGACAGATGAAGGAGATCAGAAAATCACATACATAGGAATTCAAAAGGCTCCACAGGTGAAATCTGATCTCATTTCATTTTTAAAACAGAATAAAGATGTATTTTCTTGGAATATTAATGACATGACAGGAATAGACCCAAATATCTGTTGTCACAAGTTAAATGTTGATCCTAGTATAAAACCAGTGATCCAAAAGTTCAGGAGGATCAAACTGGCACTAGTTGAAGCTGTCAACAATGAGGTTCAAAAGATGCTGGAAGCCGGCGCAGTGAAAAAGATTCAATACCCGGAATGGGTAGTAAATATGGCAGCAGTTCCAAAGAAAAACGGCAAGATAAGAGTCGGTGTAGACTTCATTTATCTAAACAAAGCTTGCCCAAGAGATTTGTATGTAATGCCCAGGGTCGATGAATTAGTAGATCGCACAACAAGATATGAGCTGCTATCTTTTATGGATGGGTATTCCAGTTACAATCAAATCTCAATATTCGAGCCTGACCAAACAAAGACTTCTTTCTATGCCGACAACAAAACGTTATGTTATACCAAAATGCCTTTTGGTCTGAAGAATGCTGGAGCAACGTATCAAAGGCTAGTGGAACACATGTTTCAAGATTTACTAAAACAAATTGTGGAGGTTTACATATATGATATGCTGGTCAAGTCCATGAAAGCTCTCAATCACCTTCATGATCTTGATGAAACCTTTGATATTCTACAGCAATACAACATGAGGCTGAATCTAGAAAAATGTACCTTTGGTGTTACTTCAAGTAAATTCTTTGGCAATATTGTTAGCAAAAGAGGAATCGAAGTTAGTCAAGATCAGATTAGAGCTCTATTACACATGCATTCTCAAAAAAATCAGAAGCAAGTTCAAATCCTAGCCGAAAAACTCACAACTCTTGGGAGATTCATATCACGGTCAACAGACAAGTGCAAGCCTATATTCCAACTCTTAAGGAAAAACATCAGATTCAACTGGGATGACAATTGTGAAGAAGCATTCACTACGCTTAAGAAATATCTCAGCCAACCGCCAATTCTCTCAAAACCGTCACCAGGTGAAAAACTTTCTTTATACTTAGCGGTTTCATCAATCTCTGTAAGTGCTGTGCTCACTAGAATAGATGATGGTAACGAAAAACCAGTTTATTTTTTAAGTAAAAACATGACTGACCCTGAAACCCGATATACTAGAATAGAACATCATGCTTTTGCTTTGTGGTTTGCAGTTCAAAGGTTAAGACCTTAGGCTATAACTTCTTGGTAATGGAAACATTATTTGATCAAGAAAAAATAAACACATGGAAAGGATATAGAAAGAAGATAAAAGTTGATCCAATTTCATCATTGACCAAGGGAAATAAGAGAGAAACTGGTCAACAAGGTCAACATGTAATATTTTTTATCTTTTAGCTATTAGTCACCATACCCAACCTTTTGAGGAGCAGCTTGCTAGAATTTCTCGTTGTGATATTTGTATGTTGGATTTGTTGGACAAATAAAATGGGTCTTGCTACAAGATCCCCCATGTATTCTATAAGCATACCCCAGAAAACAGGGTTTAATTGATAATAAACCACCATTAGTTTCGCTACAAACAGACCCCGCAACCACTACAGGCAAAACCTGCAACTCTTATTCATCCGATAAGCAGATCCTACAATGTAAGAATTTTATGTCCCACATGATAATACAATTCTTAGTCATTATTTTATGGGAGGAATGGTGTTAAAAGTCCCCTCTCACTACTAAACTAAGTAGACATGACCCATTTTATGTCTATTAGAATGATATAATTTTGAAGAGATACAACTACTTGGAAAAGGTATGTGATTTTTCTGAAGAGGCTTATACACACCTTTTGGACAACTATTTAAAGCTTTGTATTTGTCCTAATGGTAATATAAAACTTATGTGTCTACATTCAAACATAATAGTATGCAGTGTAAATGTTATATCTTGTGAACTGTGACAGCCAAGGGCTTTATAGACTTTTCACATGTACTATAAGTGATATGAGTCTTGGTTTAGGTCTAAGTCTTGGTGTTTAAGTATCCGGAGGCCTACGGAGCTGAAGACATCAAGAATGGACGAGAACGGCGACAACCGAGCAAAACCGGAGTCAAGCAGACAGGTCAAGCTAGCAGGAGAAGCAAGCTGCTCTCAGACCTAGAGTCGACTCCAGTAATAAGAGGATTTGAGTTTTTGCCTAGAGTCGACTCTAGGCTTAATGGGCTTTCTGGATTTGACCTAGAGTCGACTCTAGCTTTAAGGGCATATTTGTGAATAAGCCTAGAGTCGACTCTATAACGGGTTTTTGCTGAAAATCACCCGGTTTACTCCATTTCTCTCCCGGTTCACTCGGTCAAAACCCTAGTTGGTCCTTTGACTTTGACCAACGACCTAATTAGGGTTTTGACTATAAAAGCAACACTTAGAAGAGTTTTCTCTTCAAGGTTTTTGAGATTTCAAGAGAGCATCAAAGAGAAGCCATTAACACATCTTAGAGAGTGCTCATTATTGTGAGATCTTCATCTTCCTTCCACTCATCTCTCCATATCTTTTCAATCCATTTCTTTGAGAGTGAGTGTTTGTTGAAGGGTGTTATTATAAACCCTTGTGAGTGTTTATCATCTTCTCTATCATCTCATTCAAGTGAGAACTTCAAGAGAGAAACCCAAAACCCAAATCTTTCTCTACAAAGTTTGGTGGAAATCCTTGAGAAGGAATTCAAGGTGGGTGG
>JABWDY010018518.1:2002-14801 GCA_013358455.1 Thalictrum thalictroides | reverse complement strand
AAATAATCAAATCCTGTTTGAGTTGGTGATGAAGCCAAACAAGAAGATAAATAACAGAACACGAAACTGATGAGTTTATATCTGCCGTTGGAGGCCAAGATATGAGCAGCACCGTTTCCTGCCCTAACAAAAGGAAAAAACTGACAGAATTAAACATAGATGAAAGAGCTTTAGTTTTATTATGAATTACAGCAGCCGGCGAAGATATATTAACATCTTTTCCCTGTTAGTAATCAACAGTCCCTTTCGGACGGCTTCTTGAAGTCCTTTGCATTCAGCCTCCTCTGAACTGCCTGCTGCTCCTGGTTCATTTCTTTCACAGATAAATTGCCCATTGCAGTCTCTGATTATATAACTAATTCCAACAGGTTCTGAAGGGATCAAAAGCTATGTCGACGTTTGACCTTTTATTCTTGTAATCATCAATACTTTTGGCGCAGTTTGACCTTTTATTCTTTTGTGCATCTTTGAGTGTTTTTCCATATCTGTTACTAGGTGATAGTCTAGTACTGATACTATAAGGTTATACTTTAATAATTGACAAACACAATACAGGAAGTACATGGAATAGAAGTTAAGAGCAAAATACATATTAAGCTTATTCTGAAGCTTCTGGCCTGGAATAGTTTATATGGGTTGTATACTTCTATTGTGAATGAAATATACTTCATTCCCATTTGCTTTGAATATGATGGGTGTGCCTATAGTCACAAGTGAGCAAAACAGTTCCATCCATTCTTTTTAGACTGAATCTTTCTACCAACACAAAACATCTAAATCTCTGCCACTCTTTTCCTTCTTTAAACTCCTCTGTTCTCTTCACTTCCACATCTATATCATTTCCTCCAACCCAACCTCCCATTTCTTGCACCCATGTCATCTTATCAACAATAGCTTTACTCAATCCTAAGCTCAATTCTTTTCCTTTAGAATCAGCGGGTTTATACCAGATAGTTTCAGCAAAATTATTTGTATGATCTCTAACAGCTTCCACTCCAGAGAGTGAATTTACTTCTTTTTGCACATTTACGCTAAAACTAACTACTTTGTCTCTGCTGTAATCATTATTACAAGTATAAATTTCTTCCCACCAGTGCTCCAAAGTCATTTCATACAATAGGGATCTTTCCATCTGATCTTCTAGTTTCTCTTGGCTTTCTTTTACAAATACAAATGGACAATACCATTTCCCCACAACTAAGGCAGTAGAGCGCTTGCTTGAAATTGGAAACTTCAATTCAGGTAATTCCGCTCTGAGAGCAAAATTTAGGCCATGTGCCTCACTTAGTTGACATTGGAATGAACTTGAAGTGTCTACAGCCCAACCTTTTCTCCTAAGGAAGTAAGGAGGAAATCCATCAGGGGCTATGGATTTTGCAAAATATCCCCGATGACGGCGCATAGAAATTTCTACTTGTTGGTATATGTCCCTATAATCCAGATCTCTTGGTTTGACATCCTTCACAACATTGCAGAAGCAACAAGTGGCCATATCTTCCTCCTTTGAACATGTGCATGCTTGCCTGCGAAAGCAAATTCAGATGGTGGATCAATATAATTGATACAGCTAGTTCCAGAAGTGGTTAGTAATCTATCTAATGGTATAGTACTATGTAATCCCAAATAGGTGCAGCATGTGTGGGCAAGAGGAAGAGACTCAGGTACACTTATTTCTTCATTATAATGTTTGTTAAAAATTTATGGAACTGGTTCTTGGAAGGAGTTAGACAAAATCATAGAACAATTGAAGAGGCCGGTTACATTAGTTAGAGAATGGTTAGAGTCATGGCCGAAGATCACTGCTTCAATATGGGGAACAATTCTATGGAAGATGACTCCCTATATGGAAAATAAGGAACGACTTAATTTTCGAAAACAAGACAGTGAACGTTGAAAAAGCAAGAACAAAAGTTGTAGCTTATTTTTAGTACTTGTCAATGGGTAAACAAGAAGGGTGAGGACACAAATTTCAGGAACCATTTGTAAACTGAGGGTTAACAGTAACAGGGGTATGATAATGAAAAATTAAAAAGATAATAATATATTCAGGTAAAATTAAGCATCATACCCTTTGTATTTGCCTTTGGCTCTAACGACATAATAACGATTTGAAGACAAAGGCTGATCTATAACTGGAATAAACCAGACCTTATCACGTTCAACGTTTGTTTGCTCACCAGTTGTGGTTGTATAAACGACATTTACAAGCTTGTTCTGTGGAAATGGAAGGTCTCGAACTCTTTTGTCATTACATGTACCCCAACAACATGTATCTTGTGCTTCTGTTTCTTCATCTGTGATCACAAGATATCCTGAATGTTGAGTACCAACTGGAGACTCTGAAAGGAGGAGAGGATCCTTTCTATACCTGGAAAGACACCTAGTTGCATACATACTGATCTTTAAGCTATCTGGTATATGTGTTATCTGGAAATTCTTCAGTGTGTGGTAATGAGAATTTATATAAATTGCTGGGTTTAATAATAACGTGTTGTTCCACCAAAGACTTTTCTTGAAGTTTATCAGGTTACGTTGCAAGTTGCTAATGTCAAAATGTTTGAAATTTCAACTTTGAATTATTGATTTGATCTTAGTTATTATAGGAAGTTATTGTTGAAAGCAACCAAGAAAGCACGAGAAATTTTTTGCCCACCGGGGTTTTGCTCACCACGCTCCCGGTGGCTTCGTAACAAAAATCGAATTAACAGTTAAACAAAATTTAGCTATTTTGGTGTAATCTCAGTTTTGCCCTTGCTACTATTTAAAAGATCTCTCGTCTCTTTCCTCTCATCTCTCCCAAACGCAAAAAAATGGAGGCATTTCGAATATTGATCTCTCATCTCTCTCCCAGACTCATTTTGATCTAAAGAATTGGAAGAAGAAATTAAGAATCCAGATGCTATGAATATATTATTTCAAACGAAGTACTAATTTATCTTTCAGGGTATACTGTAGGTATAATTTATTCTAAAATTTAAATTATTAACCATAGGAATTACAGGATACATGAAGATGGCGACATAAATTATCAAAATTAAGTAGTTCTAAATGAATCAAGATAACATTTGAGCTTTGATTTAATGGTTTCATAGTAAATGAAACAAATTTTATCGCTAAAGTTTTTAGAATTTTTTGGGAGAGCCGAGAAAAGATTTGTTCATTAAAACTAAATCAATTTAAAAAGTGCGAGTGTTATTGTCTGATCTAATACAATTATACAATCTATATTGAGACTGACGAAGAAGACATGAATATGTTTAATTCATCTATTTCTTCAGTAAATCATAAGTGAGAGTCTGAGAGAGGAGAGACAGTTAGAATAGTTTTTTTTTTCAACTAAGGGTACAATAGAGATTTCACAAAAAAATAAAAGTTGTAGTTTTCAAACTAGTTTCACTTTCAACGTGTTTTGTTTTGAAACCACCGGGAGCGTGGTGAGCAAAAAATTTCTCAAAAAGCACCTACTGTTGACGTGTTAGAACAAAGGTTAAGGTGATGTTTGTTTTTTTTATCTGATAGCTTATAGGCTACTAGCTATAAGCTTGAGAATATAGCTTATAGTAACCGCCACTTCTTAGACCATTTTCTACTAGAAAATCTTTTAAGACCATAACTACTCATAAAAACAAACACCGTTTATGGTTTTCTAATAGCTTATAAGCTATCAGAAGTACCATAACTGAAAAAACAAACACCACCTTACTCTTAACTCCATAGACATCGTTCAATGGACCCTGAAATGGTGCACATAAAATCCAACCCAATCCAAATATACTTTGCTTGGTTTGATTGGACCCAAACCCAAAATCATTTTGTTTACCAAATCATCATGCTCCATTTCCCTCCGTTTACTAAATAGTGCTCAATTTACCTAAGGTTTGAAAGAGACAGGAGTGAATTGGAGTTTTCCTACTAAGCAAACAAATTAACCTTAGTGATGAATTCTTCAATTTCATTTCCAATTACAAATTTACAATAGATACATTCAAATTAGCTATCATTGGAGATGGAAAAATGGCAGAAAGCATTGTGAAATTCGAAAATTCGAACTGCCCAAAAGGTTCAAATCGCCAAAAAGCTTTTTATTCTTTTGGGGTTAAACTCTTCGAACACAATCAGCAAGTAAGTAAATCTAATTTTTTATCTTTTTTTTTTTTGCTAAATCTTTTTTTGCAATTAGCATATCTCTGTGTTTGTACTTTGTATAATATCCAAAGGCCCTGTTTGGTACAATATTAAATATTCCAACTTAGAAATTGATATTTATAGTTCTGTTAGTAATTAATTTTTGGGCATTTATAGGACGAAAAAGATTGTCTAATGAGTACTAAAACTTGTAAACACTCTCAGCTAGTTTTGTATGCGCCGAGTGTACTTGACACCACGAATTTGGTGATGAAGAATTAAAAAGTACAAATTTCGCAAAACTCTGTAGAATAATTAGTAATTGTCTGTTACAATTCTCAAATCTGGGCACGTAACAGTGTACCACTTGGTGATATAAATACCCCTGTTGGTGTAGCTCTAAGAAACAAAGACTTGCTTTACTTACTTTTATAATTGGCATTTGGCAAACACAATGCACAATGAAATATATCAATATCTCAGTAAATAGAATACAAAGTTCTAAGCGAAAAAATTAAAGCTTACATGTATGAATGAAAATATGAATGTATCAATCTGAATAGAATATATCAATATGAATGAAAGAGACTTCATTCCCATTTGCTTTGAATATGATGGGTGTGCCTAAAATCACATGTTAGCAACAAGGTTCCATCCATTCTTCTTAGACCAAATCTCTCCACCAACACGAAGCAACCAAATCTCTGCCACTCTTTTTCTTCTTTAAACTCCTCTGTTCTCTTCACTTCCACATCTTTATCATTTCCTCCAACCCAACCTCCCATTTCTTGCACCCATGTCATCTTATCAACTATAGCTTTACTCAATCCTAAGCTTGAGACTCCTCCTGCAGAATCAACACGTCTATACCATATAGTTTCAGCAACTCCATTTGTATGATCTCTAACGGCTTCCACTCCAAAAAGTGAATTTACTTCTTTTTGAACATTTACGCTAAAACTAACTACCTTGTTTCCGCTGTAGTCATTATTACAAGTATAAATTTCTTCCCACCAGTGCTCCAATGTCATTTCATACAATAGGGATCTTTCCATCTGATCTTTTAGTTTCTGTTGGCTTTCATTTACGAATACAAATGGACAATACCATTTCCCCACAACTATAGCCGTAGAGTGCTTGCTTGAAATTGGAAACTTCAATTCAGGTAATTCCGCTCTGAGAGCAAAATTTAGGCCAGGTGCCTCACTTAGTTGACATTGGAATGAACTCGAAGTTTCTACAGTCCAACCTTTTTCCCTAACGAGGGAAGGAGGAAATCCATCAGGAGCTATGGATTTCGCATTATATCCCTGACGTCGCTTAAAAATTTCTACTTGTTGGTATATGTCTCTGTAATCCAGATCTCTTGGTTTGACATCCACCACAATGTTGTAGAAACAACACGGGGCCATATCCTCCTCCTTTGAACATGTGTACGCTTGCCTGCGAAAGCAAATTCAGATTGAGGACAGCTAGTTTCAAAAGTGGTTAGTAAATCTGTCTAATAGTATAGTAGTATGTAATCCTGCAGTCTTGAATCCAAGCATTGACAATGAAAAATTAAAAAGACCATAATAAATTCAGGTAAAATTAAGCATCATACCCTTTGTATTTGCCTTTGGCTCTAATGACATAATATCGATTTGAAGACAAAGGCTGATCTGGAACTGGAATAAACCAAACCTTATCACGGTCAACGCGTCTGTTGTTACCAACACCAGTTCTATAAACCACGTTCGCAAGCTTGTTCTGTGGAAATGGAAGTTTTCGAACTCTGTTGTCATTAAATAGCCCAAAAAAGCGTACATCTTCTGCTTCTGTTTCTTCATCTGTGAAAACAAGATAGCCTGAATCAAGAGTACCAATTGGAGACTCTGAAAGGAGGTGAGGATCCTTTCTATACATGGAAAGACACCTAGTTGCATACATACTGATCTTAAAGCTATTTTCTGGAGTTGTAAATGTAATATGTGTAGTCACTCATTAGCGTGGTTATGAGTATTTATATAAAATGCTGTGTTTAAATAAATCACCAAATACTTTTCTTCGTAGTTATCAGGTTGTTCAGTTTTTTATTTTTTATTTTTTGTTTAGTTCCTGAAGTTGAAGTGTTTGAAATTCTAACTTTGAATTATTGATTTGATCGAAGTAGCATAGTTGAAGAAGCAACCCATCGACCAAACAACCAAGAAAGCACTTACTGTTGAGGTGTCAGGACTGAGGACTCAGGTTAACTCCATAAACATCGTCCAATGGGCCTGAAATGGTGTAGAGGAATCCAACCCAATCCAAATATACTTTGTTGACTCAAACCCGAAATCATTTTGTTGAGCTCGTAAACAAAATCATCATGTTCTATTTCCCTCCAAAACCTTTACTGCTCAATTTACCTAGGGTTTGAGAAAGAGAGAGAAGTGAGTAAATTGGAGTTTTCCTACTAAGCAAACAAATTAACCCTAGTGATGGATTCTTCAATTCGATTTCCAATTGCAATAGATACATTCAAATTAGCTATCATTAGAGCTGGAAAAATGGCAGAAAGCATTGTGAAATTTGAGAATTCAAACTGCTCATAAAGGTTCAAATCGCCAAAAAGCTTTTTATTCTTTTGGGGTTAAGCTTTTCCAACACAATCATCAAGTAAGTAAATCCATTTTTTGATCTTTTTTCACAATTGGCATTTCTCTATGTGTTTGTACATTATCGAAAGGCCCTGTTTTGTATAATATGAAATATTTCAACCTTTTAAATTGATGAACTGATGAAGAGTTCTGTTTAAGATTGTATAATAAGTACTAAAACTTGTAAACACTCCCAACCAGTTTTATAGATGCTGAGTGTACTTCACACGTGATTTTAGTGACGAAGATTTATGTGAATAGTATTTGCCAGTTAGAATTGGTATGGATAGAGATCAGGGTGTGCATTCTGTTAGCTCCATAAATGCACACCTTACACATTTTCTCACTGTTTACAAAACAGCATACCACTTTGGTGATATGAATAGTTGAATACCCCTGTTGGTGTAGCTCTAACAAACAAAGACTTGTTTTACTAACTTTTATAATTGGCAAACACAATACACAATGGAATAAATCAATATCTCATTACATAAAATAAAGAGTTCAGGGCAAAAAAAATTATAGCTTTTACGCGGTAGCAAAATGGAAGGGACTTCATTCCCATTTGCTTTGAATATGATGGGTGTGCCTAAAATCACATGTTAGCAACAAGGTTCCATCCATTCTTCTTAGACCGAATCTTTCCACCAACACAAAGCAACCAAGTCTCTGCCACTCTTTTTCTTCTTTAAACTCCTCTGTTCTCTTCACTTCCACATCTTTATCATTTCCTCCAACCCAACCTCCCATTTCTTGCACCAATGTCATCTTATCAACAATGGCTTTGCTCAATCCTAAGCTCAAGACTCCTCCTGCAGAATCAACACTTTTATACCATATAGTTTCAGCAACTCCATTTGAATGATCTCTAACGGCTTCCACTCCCGAGAGTGAATTTACTTCTTTTTGAACATTTACGCTAAAACTAACTACCTTGTTTCCGCTGTAATCATTATTACAAGTATAAATTTCTTCCCACCAGTGCTCCAATGTCATTTCATACAATAGGGATCTTTTCATCTGATCTTTTAGTTTCTGTTGGCTTTCCTTCACGAATACAAATGGACAATACCATTTCCCCACAACTCTAGCTGTAGAGTGCTTGCTTGAAATTGGAAACTTCAATTCAGGTAATTCCGCTCTGAGAGCCAAATTTAGGCCAGGTGCCTCACTTAGTTGACATTGGAATGAACTCGAAGTTTCTACAGTCCAACCTTTTTCCCTAAGGAGGGAAGGAGGAAATCCATCAGGAGCTATGGATTTCGCATTATATCCCTGACGTCGCTTAAAAATTTCTACTTGTTGGTATATGTCTCTGTAATCCAGATCTCTTGGTTTGACATCCACCACAGAGTTGTAGAAACAACACGGGGCCATATCCTCCTCCTTTGAACATGTGTAAGCTTGCCTGCGAAAGCAAACTCAGATTGAGGACAGCTAGTTTCAAAAGTGGTTAGTAAATCTGTCTAATAGTATAGTAGTATGTAATCCTGCAGTCTTGAATCCAAGCATTGACAATGAAAAATTAAAAAGACCATAATAAATTCAGGTAAAATTAAGCATCATACCCTTTGTATTTGCCTTCGGCTCTAATGACATAATATCGATTTGAAGACAAAGGCTGATCTGGAACTGGAATAAACCAAACCTTATCACTGTCAACGACATTTACAAGTTTGTTCTGTGGAAATGGAAGGTCTCGAACTCTTATGTCATTACATGTACCCCAACAAAATGTATCCTGTGCTTCTGTTTCTTCATCTGTAATCACAAGATAACCTGAATGTTGAGTACCAACTGGAGACTCTGAAAGGAGGCGAGGATCCGTTCTATACCTGGAAAGACACCTAGTTGCATACATACTGATCTTTAAGCTATCTGGAAATTCTTCAGTGTGTGGTTTATATAAATTGCTGGGTTTCATAATAACGTGTTGTTCCACCAAAGACTTTTCTTCAAGTTTATCAGGTTACGTTGCAAGTTGCTGATGTCGAAATGTTTGAAATTTCAACTTTGAATTATTGATTTGATCTTAGTTATTACTAGGAAGTTGCTTGGAAGTAAATCTATCTAACAGTATAGTAGTATGTAATCCTGCAGTCTTGAATCCAAGCATTGATAATGAAAAATTAAAAAGATTATAATATATTCAGGTAAAATTAAGCATCATACCCTTTGTATTTGCCTTTGGCTCTAACGACATAATAACGATTTGAAGACAAAGGCTGATCTGGAACTGGAATAAACCAAACCTTATCACTGTCAACGTGTATTTGCTTTGTGTTGTCAGCAGATGGTCTGCTTGTTGTATAAAGCACGTTTACGAACTTGTTCTGCGGAAATGGAAGTTTTCGAACTCTGTTGTCACTAAATAGACCAAAAAAGCGTACATCTTCTGCTTCTGTTTCTTCATCTGTGAAAACAAGATAACCTGAATCAAGAGTACCAATTGGAGACTCTGAAAGGAGGCGAGGATCCTTTCTATACATGGATAGACACCTAGTTGCATACATATTATATATACTGATCTTTAAGCTCTTTTCTGGAGTTGTAAATTCTAATGTGTGTCGTCTCTCGTTATTTTGTGGTAATGAGAATTTATATAAAAAGCCGTCTTCTTCTGTAGTTCTGTGGACGTTTCAGTACTCAATGGGCCTTAAATGGTGTAGAGGAATCCAACCCAATCCAAATACACTTTGTTGGGTTTGAATTGACTCAAACCCGTAAACCAAATCATCATGTTTCCATTTCCCTCCAAAACCTTACTTTGCTAAATTTACCTAGGGAGAAGTGAGTGAATTGGAGTTCTCCTACAAAGCAAACAAATAAACCCTAGTGATGGATTCTTCAATTTCATTTCCAATTGCAATATATACATTCAAATTAGCTATTATTAGAGCTTGAAAAATGCAGAAAGCATTGTGAAATTCGAAAATTAGAACTGCTCATAAAGGTTCAAGTCGCCAAAAATCATTTTATTCTTTTGGGGTTAAACTTTTCCAACACAATCATCAAGTAAGTAAATCCAATTTTTGATCTTTTCTTTTTTGCAATTGGTGTTTCTATATATGTTTGTATATTATCCAAAGGCCCTGTTTGACATAATAAAATATTTCAACCTTTAAAATTGATGAACTAATGAAGAGTTCTGTTAAGATTGTGTAATAAGTACTAAAACTTGTAAACACTCCCAACCAGTTTTATAGATGCCGAGTGTACTCCCATTTGCTTTGAATATGATGGGTGTGCCTAAAATCACACGCTAGCAACAAGGTTCCATCCATTCTTCTTAAACAAAATCTCTCCACCAACACAAAATAACTGAATCTCTGCCAGTCTTTTCCTTCTTTAAACTCCTCTGTTCTCTTCACTTCCACATCTGTATCATTTCCTCCAACCCAACCTCCCATTTCTTGCACCCATGTCATCTTATCAACTATAGCTTTACTCAATCCCAAGCTCGAGACTCTTCCTCCTGCAGAATCAACACATTTGTACCATGTAGTCTCAGCAACTCCATTTGTATCATCTTTAACCGCTTCCAGTCCAGAGAGTGAGTTTACTTCTTTTTGCACATTTACAATGAAACTAACTATGTTGTTTCCACTGTAATCATTATTACAAGTATAAATCTCTTCCCACCACTGCTCCAGAGTCATTTCATATAATAAGGATTTTTCCATCTGATCTTTAGTGGCTCTTTGTTCTTTTATGAATACAAATGGACAATACCATTTCCCCACAACTAAGCGCTTGTTTGAATCTGGAAAGTTGAATTCAGGTAGTTTCGTTCTGAGAGCAAAATTTAGGCCATGCGCCTCACTTAGTTGACATTGGAATGAACTTGAAGTGTCTACGGTCCAAATTTGTCTCCTAAGGAACAAAGGAGGATATCCATCAGGGGCTACGGATTTTGCGCTATATCCCCAACGTTGCTTAAAAATTTCTACTTGTTGGTATATGTTGTTGTAATCCAGATCTCTTGGTTTGACATCCTTCACAACGGTGCAGCAGAAACAACATGTGACCATATCCTCCTCCTTCGAGCATGTGCATGCTTGCCTGCAAGAAGAAAGTTCAGATGGGGGATTGAATGAATGATCAATACAATTGATAGCTAGTTTCAGAAGTTTACATAAAGGAATTGATCATTCCCTTCTTATCAAATACAAAAATACCCAACAAGTGGTTAGTAATCTATCTAATGGTACAGTACTCTGCGTCTCTCTACTCCTGCATTCTTGAATCTTGGCTTTGAAAAGTAAAAAAGAAGAAGATCATAACAGGTACAATTAAGCATCATACCCTTTGTATTTGCCTTCGGCTATAATAACATAGTAACGATTTGAAGACAAAGGCTGATCTGGAACTGGAATAAACCAAACCTTATCACGTTGAACGCGTGAGTGCTCACCACTTGTTCCATAAACCACGTATACAAGCTTGGTCTGTGGAAATGGAAGGTTTTGAACGCTGGTGTCACTACATGTACCCCAACAACATGTATCTTGTGCTTCTGTTTCTTCGTCTGTGATTACAATTTAGCATAGTCGAGTGTTGTCAAATAAGTGATCATAGAGGGTACCCTTGCACTCTATTTCAGCTTAACATTAGCTGATTTTGTATAGCAGATAAAGCATGGAACATCTGAGACATTGTAGTATGTAGATCTTTCGAGGTGGGCGTTTACATAATTTCTAATTTATACGTGAATAGAATAGCTCAGCAAGAGTTTCACCATAAAAATGCTTTTTCTTTTTGCTATGGTGCATGCATAGGGCTCTGATTGATATGTAAATGTCACACTCCTTAAGTTAGTAACCTGTCATATATTATTTTGACACTCAGTTTTGTTCTTCTATAAACAACATTCCCAGGCATACACGGCATTCCTCATCAAACCTTAGACATTCCAACAACATGCACTAGACTAACTATTCCAAAACAGGGGAACAACCGTCAATGTTAGAAGTTCCAACTTGCCTGGGTGTTAGTAGTGCTTCAGTTTGAAAGTTAATTTGATTAGCTGATGGGATTATGGATCAGTATTCATAAAGTATATATATATTTCTAAGTTAAAATTTAGCTAATCTACTGGATGATAAGCCTAAGTTAGATTTTGATTTTCGGAACTTTGTAAATTCATCAATTTGTCAAAAAAGTAAAAAACAAGAAATCTACATTAAGCTAATATTTATAGCATTGAAAGAGACTATTCCTTGAGATCCAATACAAATCTAGGATTTGACGTCATGTTCTTCATCTTTCTTCCATGAAGGTCTTCCAGCATTTGAAGAATGATGCTTGATAATCCATTTCCACACCTTGAAACTTTTTTTGCATTTTTTAATCTCATTATTATTCACTGTGATCCTGCAAGAACTTCCATTACTAAACATCCCCTCTTTCAAACCATTAAATGATTGACATTCTTGTCCCAAGGAATAACCATCACAGAAATCGTTACTTTTAACTGAGGAGAACTGAGGCTTTGATTCTGAAGAGATGCCAAGCTTTAAATCAATGAAATCAGGATTCTCCCCACGGCAGAATTCTCCATCGAAATCAGAAAATCCATTCTTTTTCGTACTTTCTGATATCAAAGAAAATGAACCATGTCTCTTTTTACCAACTAAAACATCTTCTGAACCACCAAACTTTCCACCAATTGTCAGTGACTCAACTCCATTAAAACCACCACTCTTCTTTTTTGAATCTGCTTTTCCATCCCTGCTAAGATCAGAAGGCCTACCAGTTGAAACATTAGAACCAATTCCTTCAAAGTCATCAAATCCACCTCTCAAACCACAAAGAGATTGAGACCTTGAAACACCCTTGTTTTCATTTGCCCACATATCACCTTTCTCATCAACCCCAACAAAATTCTTTCCTAGAACATCAAAATCATTCTCCTCCCTTCTTTTTCTAAATAACCTCCCAAACTTCCAAAATCCACCTTTCTTGATATCAACAGAGGTGCTAGTGCTACTGCTCCTCTTGAGCAGAACAGTTGCTTCTGATCTGCGTTCAGACCTTGACTTTATATGTGAATG
>JABWDY010018457.1:7964-18754 GCA_013358455.1 Thalictrum thalictroides | reverse complement strand
ATTAAACCACCAACAACAACAATCAATTTCATTCAACTCTATCCAATCCAATCCAATCCACCCTTCAAACTCTTCTTCACAATGAACGATCTCTTCTCAAATTCATTCTCTCGATTCAAATCAGAACCAAATGATTCTTCACCACCAAGACAACAACAAGGAAATGTACAGATGTCTGCTATGGGAGCAAACTTAGACAAATTCTTTGAAGATGTTGAAGGTATTAAAGATGAATTGAAAGAAATTGAAACACTACATCAACAACTTCATCAATCTCATGAACAACTCAAAACTATTCACAATGCTAAATCTATTAAAGATCTTAGATCTAAAATGGATTCTGATATCAGTTTAGCTACTAAAAAAGCTAAACTGATTAAAGTTAGATTAGAAGCATTAGATCGATCTAATGCTTCTAATCGAACTCAACCTGGTTGTGGACCAGGTAGTTCATCAGATCGTACTCGTACTTCTGTTGTTAATGGTTTAAGAAAGAAGCTCAAAGATTCTATGGATGGATTCAATTCACTTCGTCAAGAAATTGGTATTGAGTATAAAGAAACTGTTAAGAGAAGATTCTTTACTATTACTGGTGAATCTCCTGATGATAGAACTGTTGAGATTTTGATTTCAACTGGTGAATCTGAAACTTTGTTACAGAAAGCTATTCAAGAACAAGGAAGAGGTACAGTTATGGCAACTGTTAGTGAGATTCAAGAAAGATTTGATGCTGTTAAAGATATTGAAAAAAGTTTGATGGAATTACATCAAGTGTTTTTAGATATGGCTGTAATGGTTGAAGTTCAAGGTGAACAACTTGATGATATAGAAAGTCAAGTTGGAAGAGCAAGTTCATTTGTTACAAGAGGTACAGAGCAATTACAAGTGGCCAAAAAGCATCAGAGAAGTACTCGTAAGTGGACTTGTATTGCTATTATCATTTTGATTATAGTTATCTTGATTGTTGTTCTTCCAATTGTTCTTAGGAACACTGGTGGTAATAACAATAATTCTAGCCCAAACCCGACCCCGAATCCAACTCCTAGTACCAATCCAACCCCAACTCCGCCAACTGGCCAATAGTTGAATCCCATTTTTTTATTATTAGGAAGAGTCATCTGATCA
This sequence comes from Thalictrum thalictroides, assembly GCA_013358455.1. Taxonomy (NCBI): domain Eukaryota; kingdom Viridiplantae; phylum Streptophyta; class Magnoliopsida; order Ranunculales; family Ranunculaceae; genus Thalictrum; species Thalictrum thalictroides. The sequence goes on along the minus strand of JABWDY010018457.1, from coordinate 17,629 downwards.
TGTTGTTGATGGATAGTTGAGTTGGTGATTACATTATTTTCTTCCATTTTGTTTTGTATTGATCAGTTTATATTGTTTTTTACTTCTATATGACACATATTATTGTTTATATGATTTTTGCGGTGGTTGCTTATTGCCTTATTGTGTATGTATATATTCTGACTTTATGCATATTCATACCATGTCAGAACTTCCAACACATCCTTATTCCTCCATTCATAGGGCCCTCTGCGGCTCTGCCTCTGTAAACAAAATGGGATCTCGGAAAATGAAAAAAACAGCATGCATATTCATCCTTATTAGATGTTCTTCGGAAAAAAAGTAATTATGCGCTCAAGTAAATAACCCTAAGGGAATCTCTTGTTCGCATAGAAGCCATGTCATTCTCAATGCATTAGGCATTTGTACGTTGAAATGTATCTGGTGTGAGTATGGAAATCACATTAGGGTAGAGGCTATATATTACAGTAATTCAATTCAAAATTTGTTCCGGGTCTTACACTTATTTCTTTATCCTCTATCTTATGAGTTTTGGGACCTACCAAAGAAAATCAAACACTATAATTGCAATTTTTAGTTTTCCTAGTCAAAATTAGTGTAATTCAAATTTGTTGCTATCCTATTATTAAAAGTTTTGGCGGGAAAAACGACAAATTATTGACTATTGTTCAACAACCAGGTGTTGATTATACACAATTCAGATATTGGTTAAGAGCTAAGTGCATACAGTATTACATACATCAAAATGTTATCTTCTTAAAGCATCATAACTCTAGCACTGTTGTAAACAACAATTCAAATAGTATATAGAAGACTGGGATCAAAGAGTCCATCAAGACAGACAGTAGTTTTGACACAAGTAAATTGTTTTGAGTAGTTTGAGATTCTCTACGAGCAATTACTAAAAATGTGGAATCAGTGTAGTTCGAAACTGAAATTACTGCACAAATGAGCTTCACCGTTTAACTTGTTGCTAAATAAGATGGATCTGCCGAACTTTGTATTTGAAACAGTTCTTTGAACTAAGATGGCCAAGACTTTACTGTAAGAGATCATAAGAAGTTTACCATGAACAACTTCAATAAAGAAAAGAACGATTTCAGTAGTGAGTCAATTAAACACCTAGAGAGGTCTTCAAAGTTCTGTTCAGCAATACACATCAATCTGAGGACATTATATCTTCTACATTATTGCCTGGACACGAAGTCTATCCCCATCAAACATCAGCTGCTTGAATCTGATGTTTGTCCTTTCTGTGTTTGAAAGGTCCAAACTCGCAGTTTTGCTTTACTATGGATCATCACCTACTCCATTGCTCTTTCTTGTTCCTTCGTAAAAGTTCTGTATCTCAGTGTACACGTACAGTCCAACTAAAAGCTTAAGGAATTATATCTCAAAGAGCAGCACCCTGCCACCATTCTTACCCAGTGTTATACCTCAGCCCAGTCGTGTACGATCCCTTTGCATGAGTTAGTCGCTTGGATTCTTATCATCGTGTCTCTCTTAATTGGAAGGCTGCTTTGCCATAGACGATATGAGATTCTGCAAGATCTGAAGAGGTGCAACAGTGGTTTGTGTTCTCCATCATTTAACAGCAGCTGTTGGAGAACCAGGCCTCTTCGCATGAGTTGCAGTGCAACAAATAAAGTTCCCCAAAGGCATTGAATCTTCCGGCGTGTCTAAGTTTAACCTCTTTAGATAAAATCTAATTACTAGTCTGAGCATGTTACAGCATAGAAAACTTGTGTAGAGAAGTATATATAATGGGCTAATGGCGCATAAGTCCAAATCAATGTACGTGTATGTCACCCTGATAAGGAAGAGGAAGAAGGCGGCTTTAATCTTAATCAGAAGGTAAGTTATAACTGTAATTTAGCTATTGCTAAAACAGACAATCTGGCAGAATGTCTACAAGGTTTGAAACTTTGGATCAAATTGCAAATGGGACCATCAAAGCTGATGTTTGCCACTGCATGATTATCTGAGCAACTCCATGAATCTTGTTCCCAAAATTTAACTCGTCATGGTTTCGTGAGGTAGATGAAAATTCTTGAAATTATGCTATATGTATGCACATAGTAACCCTATCACAGCAATTTGCAGCAATTTAGCATTTATTCATTGATCTGGTGTGACAAATCACATTACATAAATACATTTTGTATAAACTGTGTTCAAGTAAGAATTCACATGTTCACGTGTTTCCTGTGTCCACTGTAGGCATATGCATTGCATTCTCCCTTATTCCTGAAGGAAAATTGCAAGAATTTTTATATGATTTATAGTCTTGGCTTCATAAAATAGCAATTTGCTGTTGTTGCTATGGTTGAAAACTTCTACTTTTACATTATTACGATATTGGGGAATATTGAAAATAATATATGTTATTACTAATGTTTTTATATATTAGAAGAAGATTATTAGTTTACCCATTCGACGGTATCTACTTTGAAAACTAGTTGTAGCTAAACAAAGACGAGAAGAAACAGAAATAGACAACAAAATTTCTACTACTAAGACAGTTGTACGTAGCCCTAAAGAAAATATGCAATTGTTCAAGATTTCAAGTCCTTATTTTAGTTGTTGGTGGTAGTTGCGTTAGCCATTCAACCATAAGATTATTATATAAAAGAGGTTCGAAACTTCGAATTACCAAAGACTGCACTGGTACTATAAATAGAAACAATTCCAAATCAATTGCGTTTTTGAAACTTGCATGCATCTTCTCTCCAGCGAATCCAATTTTGTTCACCAGGGGATCCTACTGGTGGATTCTACCCGGATTGTGATTGGTTGTATTTTTTTTTAAACTAAAAACCTAGTTTGGATGTAGTGAACCCTAGTGGGCCTGAACAAAGTTTGGACCAATCACAAACCCGGTAGAATTCACCAAATGGACCCCTGTGAACAAAATAAAATTCCTCTCCAACTTGGGTTTTACAAACTAGATCGATATACATACAGTCAAATCACAAAAGTACTGGATCTGAACTACAACAATCTCGATCACTGAAAAATGGCTAAAGAAGGTGGCAGAGTGGCTCAATGCATGCCCCAGACTTAGCCAACAAGATCTTTTCTAAGTTGAGATGCACATCATGCACTTACATGATGTCTCTTGTTCACACAATAGTAATGTCATTTTCAATCGTGAAAGCATTTGGGGATTATAGTGCATTTGGTGTGACAGATTAAACCCATATTTAGTTGAATGATAACTTGGAAGCACCATTGAGATATTGGGGGTATACTGAAAAAAGTCAGATTTATCATAGTTTAGTGGAATACACAGTCTGCAGTTAGTGGTAGTTTATAATTTGTAAATAGCTAAAGAAAAGAAACTATTAACTAACATACAGACGTTCAATAATCTTGGTACATCACTATATTCAACAAAAAATTTAGATGTCTATGGAGCTTACAAAAAATTTAGATGTCTATGGAGCTTCAAGTGGTCTTCCTAAGATGGTTGCTCAATCAATATTACCTATATAACTATATCACATTGCCGTCAATGGCAGGAAATGCCTCACAGGGCAATAGCAAATTTACACAGACGTAAATCAGAAGAGAACTAATTTTGTGAGCATGGAGTCATTATTTTGATTATTGAGTCCTCATAACCTCTGTAGGAACTACCAGACTATGGTGAATAAGTAATAAAAAATTATTCAAAATTCCAAACACGTCGGCACTCTCATATCCCATCTACAGAAGCCAAGAAATTGGTTTTCCTGCTCTGCTCTCTGATAAATTAAAAAGCAAACTGTCTTCGGCGTAAATTATATTGAACTTGTAACAATAATAGTAATTTTTCATTATACATAAGATATATTGTACATACAATGGGGATTACATAAGCTTCTCAGAGGAAAACTGAAACACTTCTATGATACATGGGCTCGAAATGTTTACACTATATACCTCATTGTGTTACATTATAGAGTTTGGGGCTGATATACCCACTTGAAAACAGCTGAATGACAACTAAATAATAATTATTTGATACAAATCATACATCAAGAACAGACCAATTCCCGCCAGCATGTAGGTTGACAACCTCAATAGGAATCATGCTTCCCTTTTGTACTTTGGTTGGGTTGGTAACAGACCACCACTTCTGACATTATATCTGCACCACCTCCCGCCCTCCTGTTCCTCATGTGATATGAACCAAATATTTGGGTCAAACTCAAACTTAGTGACTGTATAATAGACAATCATGTGCATCACCACTGTGCCGCGTGACGGAACTCCCAGAAACTCGCTATTTGAGCAGGAGTAAACATAAAAAATACTGATGCCTCAAATCCAAGCAAGAGAACCCCGGTCATTTATTATTTGAGGACGACCCCTGGTTGGCGTTGGTGGTCTGTTAGCATTAAGCTCCTGATGTCGCACAAAATCAACAAAGAAAAATGTCAATAATGTGCAGGAACATAAAAACCTGTTGTCTGGAACAAAAGTTTAGAATGAGTATAACGGGACCTGCATCCAACTATCTTCAATATGGCGTTCTGGTGACGTTTCTGGTGATGTTAGTGCCGGAGGCAATGGATGAATGAGTTTTGGGACTACCACAAGGTCACGACCTAAAACTAAGATAGCTCCTGCATTATTTGCAGTTCCTGTAAAACGATGTATATATTAAAATAGAAAGATGTTTCCAGTAAATCGCTTTATACAGAAATCATTGACATATATTTACCACAATAATTAGTAGCTGAAAAGAGAGTTATCAGATGCCCCTGGGCAAAACGCTCAAAACCATCCATCACACACTCATGGGCACGGACAATCAGCTGAAGATCATTGTTGTTGCAGAACTCCATCACACGATCCGGCTGCCACACCATATATTTAGACAATAGAAGTACACTTCAAAATTAAAATATTCCAAAATTTGATGTATATTTATTCCTTATAACGATATTTTTGGCCAAGTAGAATTGGAAAAGATGCAAGGCAAAACAGTGTCTGTTGAAGTAATTTAAACAAAGCAAATACAACCTTACAACCGTCTATTTTGTATACAAAAAAATTCCCACCTAAAAAAATGTTGTCAAAAAGGAAGACAACTCAAGTTCCCAATAAAATGGTGAACATTAAGGTTGCTCTTAAAGCTAGGGCATCCCATTGATTGCAAGACCATCGGATAGTCTAAAAAAAAGGTTGTTTCATACACTCAAATTTTCATCAGCCTCACAATTCGCTCAGTCCATGTTGAAGTACACGTTTATTTACATCAAGTTTTGTAAGAAAACATAATTATCTACAATCTCATCACGGACTACTTGTAATTATTGGTGTCTGAAAAAAAACTGTGGAAAACCAAAATGGCCAAAGTCAGCAATGAAACAATAATAGATATCTCACCCCAAATGTAACCAATCCAGGGCCCCTAGCATTTGGCCGCAATCCTTCAACACTATCATTCTCCGTAGGGTCAGACCTGTGAGTTCCCAATATGAATATAATCAATAAATCAGATTTAGCCTCAAAGGTTAATGAAGGTAGGGAAAAAGGACTGTAGGAACATGGACTAACCATAATAAATCCATAAGAACAACTGAGCCTGCTTCCATTGCGATAGGACGTTGAAGGCTCTCAATTTGTTCAACATGATTTATTGACCGACCAATGCCACCATGCATGCAGATGATTTTCTTCTCAATTACAGCTGCCAGAGGAAGCCAATTAAACAACCGATTTATTCGATGCCAAGCCCAGATCCCATCCCGTTCACCCTGTCAGCACCAACAAATTTGAATGTTGCAACAAACGGATATAGAAAATAACAAACAAACAAATGTATCTGAGACAGACCATGCGCTCAATGCATTCAATCCTGAAGCCAAATAGCGCATTAATATCTGCTGCTTCATGATTCCCACGAATTAGATGGACATTGTGAGGATACTCAACCTGGAACAACAAAATAACTATTAGCGAAAAAATAAATAGATAGACTCAAGAGTAGATTGAAGTGAATTGGCAAATAAGATTGCCAACACCGATGTGGTACCTTCAAAGCAAGCAGAAGAATGATTGTTTCCAGGCTGTGCTGGCCCCGATCAACATAATCTCCCAAGAAGAGGTAGTCAATATAACTAGAAATCACACACAAATTCAGCAAGAATATAAATATGACTGCAAAGACATAGCTAATTAAATAAAACTACTAAATACAAACTACTAAAAAAAATTTAAAGAGGACAAAAATACTAGGACCTACACCAAAAGGAATAGCCAAGGGGAAGATGAAAAGTTGTAGCATATGCTAAACCTTGAAAATGTTGAGCAACCATTTCACAAATTACTTATGATGTCCAATGGTAGACAATTTGGTCAAAGTGATTAACAATCTAACTGGCATAATAGGCTAGATTAAATGTAAAGCCAAAAACAAATTAGACATATCCTCTTGACTGGCGAGGTTCTCAAATTCCACACAAAATCTTTTGAATTTTCCCCTTTTCCTTTCTTTTTTTTTTCTTGTTCATTCAAGCATGATCTCTCGGATTAAAAGGCGAAAAGAAAATTGTAAAAGGAGGTTTAGAGGACCCAACAAATGAGAGGAGACCGAAAAACTACATGTTGCGACAAGCAGTTATTTGTACATGGATAGACCCTACAACCCATACCATAAAAGCAAAATGGTCCGGGGCCCAGGGTGTGCTATCTTTAGAAGAGTGAAGATCATTATCATAAGCAGTAATTTGGAAATTCACAGATTAAATTTGGAAAGATGCTTAAAAGCACTTGTGAGAAGAAGCACAAGTAAGAGTGTATGCTCATTAAAATATGGTCTTGATATATAAGCTTAGATTCCTACATGGAGTTTCTGCAACTAATCAATTGGCATAGGTCTGGTTTTTCTCAACAATGATTAAAAATTTGAGCTAGGAACAATAATATACAAAAAGGTTTTAGTGTCAACTAAGATTTACACTAATAGATATGAATCATAACAGCAGTGACATTAAGATATACCAGTATAAACATAGCCTCATAGACTAACACACAGAAAATATCTGAACTACGCTTTCACATAAATTGCATTTTAAAATGTCTTACGATATGTCTCCAGCAGTTGATGGAGATCCATATTCATCAAAGAGGCGCATGAGATCCCCAAATTGTCCATGCAAATCACCAAATATTTTGACAGGAGCCTTGATTTGCAAGACACTTGGTTCACTTGCAAAAATACGTTCCGCACTATCACAGAGATCTGCTATTTCATTGCAATCTAAAAAAAACTGTCTGCAGACAGGAGGCTTCCAACCACGGGGCTTTAGAAGATGTGCTATCACCTGGAAAAGGAAAAATAAGAATCAATATAATAAAAGTGGTTTTAAGTAATAGACACATCAGAAAATCTTCTATCGTAACACCAAAAGTAGCTTAAGTTTAAGATAGCTTAAATGATCATGTAAAGAAGGTAGAACTCACAAGCATACTCTGAAGGTGGGTGAAGTCATATGATGAAATAATAAATAAATCAGTTTACCTAACAAATTAATTAATCCCCTACTAGGAATAATTGAGAATCGGGATTTTTTATTTTTATCAGTGTGTGGCTATCGTTGATGCTTAGTATAGCTCTTCTTCCAAGCACTACAGACCACAGGAGTTAAGAACTTGACCCATGAGACACTCTTTCCCACAAATTTGTGTACCAAAAATACTTAACCTCTTCAAATTTTACGAATTAAGAGTCTATCAATCATTAGACAAAATGAGGGGGAATTCTGTATATGGATTCAACATTATCTTTGTGCATGTCAATTCTATTGTTTTGCTTTTCCCTAGTCTGGCGATAGGCATCGAACTTTACCTTTTCTTTTTGATAATCAAAATTTTCTTTGGTGACCTAAGACACTGAGATCTACTAACACACTGTTTCACCAACTTCTATGCCATGTTATTGATTTCACATCGAGGAATAATTGCAGTTGTCATACAAATGAAACAAAAAAAGATTCAAAAGAGCTGGTTAGAAGGAGATTTACAAACAAATGAAGAAGCGGGAAGGATGCAGAATATCTGAAATCGATGAAGGCATGTAGCTTTCTAAGTACATAAGAAACTTGGTTTGACAACAACCTAATCATCTCTCTAATCTCTATCACTCTTTCACAACAGTACCCAACACACATAAATATGCATAAATATCAGAGCTTTGTAAGATCCCTACAACATAATGATCCCCCTGGGCCCACATGTATAGAGCATAAGATTCATGAATATTAAAAGCTTCTCATAAGATCTCATCTATAACATCAATGCCTCTTGTGAACCCCACTAGACCACTATGGTCCATTATCTTAACAGAAACTTTTATTCAATGTGAAAAAGTGGGGTTTGGTACTTTATTTTAGGATTCAAAATAAAACGAGAAAGAATATAAAATATGAAACTCCGACGATCAACTTTTGCCCACTGCAATGGTGAATCTGTGAAGTGTCAACACTTTTGTGTGAATTTCCTTTCAAATGAGACACTCATTATCTTATATAGAGTCAGTAACACTATTCTTGCATGAGTTCGATGAGTAATCTTTTGGGGTGCCTAATTTCTTTTCCAGTGATGTGAGGGATTTCACTAGAAAGAATTACAGGGCAATTGGGAGCAAGACAACTCTTAGATATAGACATTTCCTTCCACAGCATCTTGTTTTAATGGACAACAAGATGGAAGCAATGGTGTGGAGGCTTTATTTCCAGGACAGGATTATCTGCAAAGTATATTTTCATAGACTATTTTTCCTTATAAACCAATAATTTCAACCAAAAACAAAAGGCAAGAAAAAGGGAGAGACAAAGGCAGAAATGGCACTTTAATACTGACAGCTCTGTGATGTAGTCGAACTCCAGGTGGAGGCATATTATTTGATGTAGCCAAATCAGGCATTTTAGTCATGGTAGATGTCTGTTTTCCACTTGGAGTAGCCTCTGCACCACGGTCTCTTTCTGGAAGTTGGTCAACTTCTCCATTAACTTGTCGAGCCTTGGCAGCAGCTAATGCAGCGCTAATAGCCTCAGCTTCTGCAGCTGATGCTTCAACCAAGGACTCTACACCTTTGCTATGTCTCCTGCAGTATAGACGATATATTAAGTATGTTTTCTCACAAGGAAAACACTGATTTGCTTGCAATGTGTATGCAGACCAACATACACAGCACTACAGCAGTACTTACCCAGGTCCTTGAAGCATAGCATTTCCTGTGTTTATATCAGTATATATATCACCATTCATATTCCGAGCAACAGGACTTCCCAGCACAACAGAACCATCAGCAACTGGTTCAGGTATTGGTTCCCTGGTTCTCTCCTCAAAGATTGCATACCTCCCAGGCAATCTCGCTGACTGTCCATCTGATGCAACAGCAGCATTTGTTGCTGTTTCAGCAGCAGCTAGATCTTCAGCAACAAGCAGATCATCTAACAAAATGCCTATAACAAAAACATCAAAACAAGGTTCGTGTTACCTTCTGACAAGGGACAACAGGGATCGATATATAATTACAAATTACAGTATGTAGGTGACACAATAAGTTGATCCAAAAAGTATAAGTGTTGCACCCCCATCGAAACGAATGTTATATAAAACAAGATGATCCAAAAAGTATAACTGTTGCACCCCCATCGAAGGGTGCTGTC
>JABWDY010018434.1:4980-15294 GCA_013358455.1 Thalictrum thalictroides | reverse complement strand
TTTTTGTTTTGATTTCGTTAGGGTTTGTAAGGATTGAATTTTCAATTGATTTCTGTTAATGGGTATGTGTAATTATTGCTTGGGCTTTTGATTCTGTTGCACAATTTCGTTATGATTTTTGTTTCTTTGTGTTTTCTGGATTGTTGCTTGCTTTGAGGCTTTTGAATCAACTTTTCTTTACATTAGCAAAGTTATGGTTTTAAATTTTCTTCCCACAATTGGTTTGTGCTATACTAGTGAGTAGGAATAGAGTTGCTCAAAATTATGCCTGTTGAAACGATTTTGAGTATCGTAAGTAATTAGTCAGTTTAATTTTGTAATGGGAGAGGAATTTAGGCCAGTAAAGTATGCACTTATATGCTTTTGGATGATCAATAAACAGGTAGAGGTGTAATGGTGGATCACAGTAACGGAATTGCTTCTGGCAGGTTGTTAGATTCGGGTCTAACAAAAAAGAAGAATAAGCAGCCCCACGTTGAAGCTGAGGGTGGGTTGAATTCTTCTGCCAATAGAGACGCTGATAGTAACGACGGATACGACGACGACGATTACGGGACTCACATTTCAGAAGAGCGGTATCGTTCAATGCTTGGGGAACATATTCAGAAGTATAGGAGGGTGAGGTTTAAGGAATCCTCACCAAGACCAGCTCCCTCCCAAATGGGTATGTCTGTTCCAAAACGCAATGTCAGTTCCAAAGGGAAGAAATTGGGGAATGAGGAGAGAGTATTACATGGAGTGGCAGTCTCTCAAGCTTATATCAATGACCCAACAAACTATTATGAGGCAGATGTTGCACCTGAATACAGAGGGGATATTATTTCTTCATCTATAGATTATGCTTTGTTGGATATGGGCGAGGGTATTACCTATAGGATTCCCCCAACGTATGATAAGCTCGCGTCATCTCTTAAGTTACCTAGCTTTAAAGACATTCAGGTGGATGAATATTACTTGAAGGGTACATTGGATATGGGGTCCATGGCTATGATGATGGCTTCATATAGTAGGTTTGGATCTCGAAATCGATCTGGAATGGGTGAGCCTCAGCCCCAATATGAATCTCTTCAGGCTAAATTGAAAGCTTTGTCTGCTTGTAATTCTGTCCAAAAGTTTAATCTCCAAGTATGCGACCTTGGTCTTGGCTCATCCTCCATCCCTGAGGGAGCGGCAGGAGGGATACGCCGTTCTATCCAGTCCGAAGAGGGAATGCAGGTTTATTATGTGAAGGTCTTGGAGAAAGGAGATACTTATGAGGTTGGTATTATCTTTTCAACGTTGGTATTTTTTTAAATAACTGGTCCTTCTTGGCATCTGCTGAATCAGGTTTACCCCCGCATTGCAGATAATTGAACGCAGTTTACCCAAAAAGCAAATAGTGAAGAAAGACCCAGCTTCAATTGAAAAGGAAGAAATGGAAAAGGTTGGAAAGGTCTGGGTTAGTATTGCAAGAAGGGACATTCCAAGACATCACCGAACATTCACTAATTTCCATAAGAAGCAACTAACTGATGCGAAAAGGTTTTCGGAGACCTGCCAAAGAGAGGCATGTGTACCCTACTATATTTGTTTTACGTATTGATGCACCTCAGAAGTATATTTTGTTCTTATTGTCTTCTAAGAATTGGTTATTCTTTCCAGGTGAAATTCAAGGTTAGCAGGTCAATAAAACTAATGAGGGGAGCAGCATTACGCACTAGGAAACTGGCAAGAGACATGCTGGCATTCTGGAAGAGAATAGACAAGGAACAGGTATACTCATCTTATTTCTTTGGCATGGCACATGTTTTTAGTCTCATAAAATTTCTGGTAGAGGCAGGATTGCTTTAATTTCACTCCATTATAATAGGGTTATTTTGATGCAATTTATTTTGTGATTTATAAGCTAACTATTATAGACATATAGTATCTACACTGTATAAGTCCGTGCTAGTTAGTTGTTTAAATAATTTGGAATTTGTTGAATTGTGGGCTTCAATGTGCAAATAATTTGGATGAAATCAGTTTAAAATGATTATACAAATGCCTTACTCCAACCTCTCCTTGTAGGCAGAAAATAGAAAGCGAGAGGAAAAAGAAGCTGCAGAAGCTCTGAAACGTGCAGAGGAGCTCCGAGAAGCTAAAAGACAACAACAGAGACTCAATTTTCTTTTGTCACAAACAGAGCTCTACAGCCATTTCATGCAGAACAAGTCAGCCTCTCAACCCTCTGAAGCTTTGCTTGTGGAAGATGGAGAGCCAACTGATCATGTGCCTGAAGATTCATCTGAGGTTATTGTTGCAGAAGAAGATCCTGAGGAGGCTGAATTAAAGAGAGAAGCTCTCAGAGCTGCCCAAAATGCAGTCTCGCAGCAGAAGATGATAACTAGTGCATTCGATAATGAATGTTTAAAGTTGCGCCAAACTTCTGAACCTGAAGAACCTACGAAGGATTCTACAATAGCAGGATCTAGTAACATAGACCTGCTGAACCCGTAAGTTTTTTTTTGCTTAGTTACTTCCTGTTGTATTTGTTGGGTTATAATAGAATGACGTTTTAATTGATGTGTTCCTATGTTATCAGCTCGACCATGCCTATAACATCATCAGTTCAGACACCGGAGATGTTTAAAGGTTCTCTTAAAGAATACCAACTAAAGGGTCTGCAATGGTTGGTTAACTGTTATGAGCAGGTAATCGATGGAGCAATCTACTTTATGAAATGAGCTTTTCTTAAATTCTATGGCTCCTGCTTAACTTTAAGCATTACTTTTTGGCTTCCAGGGTTTGAATGGCATCCTAGCTGATGAGATGGGCCTGGGAAAGACCATCCAGGCCATGGCCTTCTTGGCTCATTTGGCTGAGGTGATTGTCTTCTTTTAATGTTCAGTACATGTGAATATCTGCTATTGTTTTTGTCTAATCGTTGCTTGGATACTTTGCAGGAAAAGAATATCTGGGGCCCTTTTTTGGTGGTTGCTCCTGCTTCAGTCTTGAACAACTGGGCTGATGAAATTGGTCGTTTCTGCCCTGACTTGAAAACCCTTCCATACTGGGGTGGACTTCAGGAAAGAGTGATACTTAGAAAAAACATCAACCCTAAGCGCCTCTACAAGAGGTAATTTTCTCATTGGTATCATCCTTTGGCTTCTTTCAGTTTGGGAGCAGTTTTGTTGAAAGGGACATGAAAAAATGGAAGGCAGGCTTTTCTTTGATCGTCAATTCTGAATGACATGTAGTGTTTTGAATTCGTTTCATCAGCATTCGAGAAGTTAGCCATGGATTACATATTTTTTGGATTTTTCTAATGTTAAAAACAAGATTTCTACTCTGTCAATTGATTCTGTGGTGTGGTTCTTCGTTCTTGACGTGTGTTATCTAATTCAATTATGTTTGGTCCCCTTTAACATGCGTTATAAACTACTGCAATAATACATTAATATTTAAATTTCTATATTACAAGATAAAGTAACCACACTATAGGTGTTATATGTAAGCATAACTTCTGATTGGCAAAATTTTTAGGTAAGCCTGTTTCTTAAGAGATCTGTAACTCCGTAAGGCTGGTGGGGATTGAATCCCAGACCTCTGTGACCCAGAAGTTTTATAACTATCTATAAATAACATCATTAATTATTTCATGTCGAGTCCTCACTGTACCTATATTTTAATAATTAAAAAGCTGTTGTATTTCTGTGTCCATGCCGAATTGGATTGGTCGCTCTTTCGTGTTTGTGCTTCTTAGTTTATATCATAAATTCTGTGTCACTATTCACTCGCTTTAAATTGTTGTTTTGATGGGATGTTGCCTTTTTCTGACAGGGAGGCTGGATTTCATATACTCATTACCAGTTACCAGCTGCTAGTAGCTGATGAGAAGTACTTTCGGCGTGTAAAGTGGCAATACATGGTACTTGATGAGGCCCAGGCAATTAAGAGTTCAAACAGGTTTGTTAATAGTATTCCACATCTATGGGAACTGGAGTATATCTATAGGCTTTAGACGGTAATTTTATGATAAAACCATGTGTTTCCCAACTAATCTTTTGACTACTTTCTTTTGTTTGCTGACATGCTCATATGTATAGGATTAAGCACCTATTGTTAGTATTCTTATTATCACTCATTTTGTTGGATTACAAATTTTACAAGTAATATATCAACTTTTGGACATTTGTTAGTTATTCGATCCTTTTCTTGTCCCACCCTATATTGGCTAATTAATATTGCATTTCTCTTGAAGTTGACAGCTTTGTTCGACATCTATTCGCACAACAAAGAACAAACCATCCTCTTATAGATTTATACATAGATACTAGCCTGTAGAATGGGCTCTTTTTGTTTGAAATGTGGACTTGTTTTTTATTGAATAATTATGATCTTCTTTCCGAAAATTTAGTTAAAAAGTTTTGCCTCTACTAGAAGTATGCTAAAAGGGATTTTCATTTGCGATAGCAATAGATTATGATATCTTTTGGATTCTCTTCAAGGAGGGTGTCACCTTGGATAGGGAGTGTTTTTTTTAGCACTTATGTTTGAATAGTTTTAAAATGTTATTGCAAGTGATTTTTGTTTTGTTATTTTTTGGTAAAATTCGTTATTTTCAAATTTTGTATTTGCAGCCAAAGATGGAAAACACTGCTCAGTTTTAATTGTAGAAATCGTTTGCTTCTGACGGGGACACCAATACAAAATAACATGGCAGAACTGTGGGCACTACTACATTTTATCATGCCTACCTTGTTTGATAGCCATGAACAGTTCAATGAGTGGTTCTCAAAGGGGTATGTGTATTGAACGTCTTTAGAACAAAATCTCTCTTTTTGAGCATTGAATATCATGGATCCTGTTCTTGATCTTTGTTCATTGTACATCCACAGCATCGAGAGCCATGCAGAACATGGAGGAACCTTGAATGAGCACCAGCTTAACAGATTGGTGAGTAAACTGGATTTTGATAATTAACTGAGTATCTAGTTGAGGACATCTATAAGTGGTCATATACTCGTTTCCCTCTGCCGAAATCATTACACAGGATAAATATACATAGAATTCATACTTTCTTGGATTTGCTCGAGATATTTATTTCATGTTCCCCTTAAGATTTTTAAATGTACGTCTTGTTTGGCTGTAGTTTTGACTTTTCTTGTATTAATACAGTTACTATTGCTGATTAACCTCGAACGTTTTATTATTTACTACTACCTAGGAATTATCTACAGAAGCCCTTACCTATGTCTACTTATTTTTTCATTTTAACAGCATGCCGTATTAAAACCATTTATGTTGCGCCGAGTTAAAAAAGATGTCATTACTGAGATGACTAGCAAAACAGAAATCACAGTCCACTGCAAGTTGAGTTCACGGCAGCAAGCTTTCTATCAAGCTATTAAAAACAAGATATCTCTTGCTGAGTTGTTTGATGGTAGACGGGGGCACCTTAATGAGAAAAAAATTCTGAATTTGATGAATATTGTCATCCAGCTGAGGAAGGTACGTGAAGTGATTCTTTCAGTGTGTTCTATTGGTATTTAGTAATGATGATCTCGTTGAGCTCTGGATATGCATGAATATAAATTAATTTTGTTTTCATCTTCATAATGTTAGGTTTGCAACCACCCAGAGTTATTTGAGCGGAATGAGGGAACCACATACATGTACTTTGGAGACATCCCCAATTCTCTTTTAGCCCCTCCATTTGGGGAGTTGGAGGACGTATACTATGCTGGAAACCAGAATCCTATAACATATAAGGTACACTTTCAGTGCAATTTGTTTCACATGTTATTATCATATGTTAGTGTCATGTAACTAAAACTTAAATTACTTTTGTGAACCATTTAAAATTGAATAAGTTGACAATCTCTTAGCTATTTGCTAAAAGGCGTTGCTCTTGTTTACTATTAACGGAATACTCATTTTTTTTTTGACAAGCAATCATTTAACGGAGTACTCATTCCATTGGCTTTGTAAAGGAACATGCTAGTATTGTTAGTTAGCTTTTCTGGGACACAACATTCATCATTCCAGGTTTATTTTCCTTACCTTTTAAAAGAAGTAAAAATTCATTTTTTGGTTTCAGGTACCAAGGCTGGTCCATGAAGAATTTACCCAGAGTCCTGAAACATCCTGCTCAGCATACGGTCAGGGTATCCAGATAGGGTGTTTTGAGAAGCTTTTCAATATATTCTCTCCTCAGAATATTCATGAGTCTTCAGTCAAACAAGATAGAGCAGGTGAATTGACTATGGTTAACAGAGGATCATTTGGTTTTACGCGTTTGATAGATTTGTCAGCAGAAGAGGTTGCATTTTTAGCAAGAGGTTCCTTTTTGGAGAGACTGCTGTTCTCCATTATGAGGTGGGATCAGCAATATTTAGATGAAATCTTGGATTCATTCATGGAAGCTGAGGGTGATGATTTTCGTTATAAGCACCTAGAGAGGGGGAAGGTTAGAGCTGTTGCTCGAATGTTATTGATTCCATCTAGATCTGAGTGTAAATTACTCAGAAGGAAGCTAATATCTGAAACTGGCCATATTCCGTATGAGGAATTAGTTGTCTCTCACCAGGATAGGCTTTTAACGAACACCAGGCTTCTCCATTCAACATATGCATTCATCCCACCAACAAGATCTCCACCCGTAAGTTTCTTGTTCATCTTATTATTTAGTAAAAGTTTCTTTTTATTTATTATTCATTTTCTGTGTGCATGTCTGTGGTTGAAGTATATCTTTGATTTAAGTTCTTGTGATATATTTCTTTGCCTGGACAGATCAATGCGCATTGCTCTGCTAGATCCTTCGCATATAACGTAATTGAAGAACTACACCACCCCTGGGTAAAAAGGCTATTCATTGGGTTCTCACGCTTATCTAATTGCAATGGACCTAGAGAACCCCGTGTTTCTCATCATCTTATACAAGAGATTGATTCCGAGTTACCTGTAGCACAGCCTATTCTTCAGCTCACATACAAGATATTTGGGTCCTGT
The DNA here is from genome assembly GCA_013358455.1 of Thalictrum thalictroides. Classification (NCBI taxonomy): domain Eukaryota; kingdom Viridiplantae; phylum Streptophyta; class Magnoliopsida; order Ranunculales; family Ranunculaceae; genus Thalictrum; species Thalictrum thalictroides. The sequence goes on along the minus strand of JABWDY010018434.1, from coordinate 8,322 downwards.
CCACCCATGCAAAGCTTTGACCCTGCAAAGATGCTCACTGTAACAATTCTATTTTATGGTTAAATTTCACTATTTTGTGATCAATGAGATGCTTTCTATTGACATAGACACTTGTATTTCTTAATGAACGCAAAAATTCTTGATTTTTGCTAGGACTCTGGAAAGCTTCAAACTCTGGATATATTGTTGAAGCGCTTGCGAGCTGGAAATCACCGTGTTCTACTGTTTGCTCAAATGACGAAAATGCTGAACATTCTTGAGGTATTTTTTTATTTTATTTCTTTTGTAATTTAAGTAGTTTTTGTTTGCAAGCATATCGATCTACTTTTCGAGCTGAACATTTAGCTAACTCCTGACATTAATAAAACTTAATAAAAATAGCATCAATATGGATCAACTTCCACTCCCCCACGTCAAGGCAGATGTAAATAAAGTCTACCGCGTTAGCTTCCGCACAAGCAAGGGTTCACTTAATTTGTTTGGTCGAATATTTCCTTAGTTTTGTTGGATTAAATAAGTTTTGGGAGTGCAAGGCACAACCGCACAACCCTTTCGTTGAAGTCATAATTTAGTTCTACATTGTCTAGGATGCCTGTAGTATCTGAAGATGAAAACAACTGTATTCAGGTTGCCAAGTTGGGTTGGATAAACATGGACATGTCTAGAGCATTCTCACAAATTTTGATATTATCCACTTACCCACGCATGCTCGAAATTCCGATTCTGAGAAAATAGCTGTTTTAACAAATCATCGTTTAAGAAAACTAGTTATCTATGGTATTTGGAATGACTATTTATAGGGTTAGACTTGTTAACTGTGCAATCAAGCACAATGGCTGAGGGCATTTTAGTTTAGCATACTCCAAATTGTTGCATGTGTCAGCTTGCCAACCTAAGACCCAAATGCTTGTACAGAGTTTCTATGTGAGAGAAGCTCTTGTATTTAAAAAGAAGTGTCTTAAACCTTAATCAAAGTCTCAACTGCCTATTAGTCCAAATTTTATCTTTTATAACTTCCAGACTTCCCCCGCTAATCTTGTTGGCCATATGATTATGATTTCATCATGAAAGTTCTAGCCTGTGATATCTTTTTTCTGTCAAGGAATGTGATCTTTTTGTTCTAGTCTTTGTGCCCCCAAACAATCAAACGAAGACTGTGTCTGGTCATAATTTCCGAACATATTGAACCTGCAAAGCTTGATAGACATGTATTTACGCACAAGATGCTTAAATACGTCTTGGAAAACTTGGTATAAAACTGCGCCGCTTGCCTTATAGCTTTTGTGGTCATTCAAGAGAAAGAAAGATATAACTGCTGAAGCGACCATCTGCTGAAATAAGTAGATCTTTTGTTGTTTAGATTACAATTTAACGATCTTTTCCTTTAATATTTTCAGTTTATTGAGTGAATTTATTTGTCACAGGACTACATGAATTATAGGAAATACAAATATCTTCGACTCGATGGATCCTCCACCATTATGGATCGCCGTGACATGGTCAGAGACTTCCAGCATCGGTACGCCTTTTCTTTTCCTTTTTCTTTTATGGAAGTTTTTCTCCATATGTTTCTTTTCATCTTTAATTTAAAAGATGTTTTTCCTTTTTTCAGGAATGATATTTTTGTATTCTTGCTGAGTACTAGAGCTGGTGGCTTGGGAATTAATTTGACTGCCGCTGATACCGTAATTTTCTATGAAAGTGATTGGAACCCAACACTGGATCTACAAGCAATGGACAGAGCCCACCGGCTGGGACAGACTAAGGAGGTTATTTCACTGAACACACTGAATTATGGGTCTTAGTACTTGTTTACTAATATGATGTGTGAATTCAACCTTTATTTTTAGTCTTTTTGTCACTCTTCTGCTTTGATAGGCAGCAGCTGATGGGATGCTAATATTTGGCATGACATTAGTTGCGTGTAGAGTTTGGGCGCATCAGCCATTTTATCTCATCATTTTCTTACTTCTTATTGTACTTGTGTGTAGGTCACCGTGTACCGATTGATTTGTAAAGAGACGGTGGAAGAAAAGATTCTCCAAAGAGCCAGTCAGAAAAATACTGTGCAACAGCTTGTCATGACAGGTGGTCATGTTCAGGGTGATCTCTTGGCTCCTGAGGATGTTGTATCATTACTAATTGATGATGCCCAGTTGCAACATAAATTGAGACAAGTTCCACAACAGGTGGGTTGCATATGTGTGAGGTCCACATTTTTTCCCTGAGACCCTGACACGTCTGGTTTCACTTCTTTGCATCTTTTCCTTAATAGTGAACTTCTTTGTTTCAATGTGCCCCTTTCCCACTAGTTTCAAGGTTTATGTTCGTAATATCTAAGGAAAAATTAGTTAACTATGGAAGAAGACACTGTAATTCCACTTCAAACACTGATTTGCCACCCTTTTTTTGCTCAACATTGTGTTGATGAAATAAGTTGTGCTTGTGGAAGTGGGTTTTGCACAACAGAGGACAATTTTAGGAGCAGTTGGTTTCTATTGCAGTGGTTTCACATCTCTACTCCTTGCTAGTCTCTCAGCCCTTGAACCAACATTCAACTTCCTTTCTGTGAGGCATAGTTTATATTGGTTCTCCTTCGCCAAAATATACCTGGTTTATTGCCACTAGGATGTGTAGTAGGATCTATTGTACCTATGCTCAAATTAGTAATTAGCATAATGGAGACCAATATATAACATGTATTATGCTTATGCATTCGTTTGTGATTCACTTTTTATTGGAAGTATCTTGTTCTGTCTGCTTAAAATTGTAGCATGTGAGGTTTTCAATATTACTCTGTTAATCTCTGCCAGGTCAAGGACCGTCAGAAGAAGAAACGTGGAACAAAGGGAATACGCATAGATGCCGAAGGAGATGCATCTTTGGAAGATTTGACGGATTCTGGATTGCCTAGTTCTGTACAGGAGGCCACTCCAGAGCAGGTGTCTAATAATAAAAAGGTAGTGAAGCATTTTTCTTTTTTTTTTAACCACATTTACTGTTAATTTTTTACCAATAAATTGATAGGTAAATAACCAATTCATACTACACACTCAGCAATAAGAGCCTGGTCATGGTTTAAGAGAGGCATTAGTCCTTTTCTTTGAAACCATCTTTTGAAGCTATATTTAATTTGCCATGAGTTCAAATGGGAAATTGTTCACTAATATGGTCTCATACTTATTCAGAGATTTTATTTGAAGCCACCATCTGATCTGTTAGACAATTTACTAAATTGTGTCATGCTTGCATATCATTCTTGCTCAAATTTCTTTATGTTTAGAAATTTGAGGTTGCTTAACTCAGCACTAAAATTTAATATTTATATTCTGTAGAAATCTT
>JABWDY010018433.1:11692-23779 GCA_013358455.1 Thalictrum thalictroides | reverse complement strand
TTTTTAAATTATTTTTTAGATTCTCTGTCCCCTTCTCTCAATCTTCCTCTAATCCTCTGGTCTCTCTCATGCACCTACTCTTGAAGGAAGCATATGGATCGTAGGCGGCGTAGGGTAACCCTTCCCTCATCACAAACCACCCCGCAGATCGTAGCCCATACCATAGTTGATGGGCTTTATCCCGTGTTTGGTAGCAGCCCAATCCACTACTATATCAACAATGTGTCCATGTCCTTCGCTGTCTATAGAATACAGTAGAACACTTCAAAGAGAAAAAATGTCAGTGAAAATGGTAGATGCTTTAATGGTAATCCAATTACCATACCAGAAAATCTTCAATGGTAACAACTTCCCTTCAATCCTTTCTCCTAAACTCTATGATCAATTCAACCTTTTCAAGTTTACTCAAACCATTAGAGAACAAAAACTTTATATTGAATCACTTGTTAATTCAAGTGGAGCTCTTCTTCTAAGAGGTTTCCCAGTAAAAACAGCTTCAGACTTTAATCAAGTTGTTGAAGCTTTTGGGTACGAAGAGTTGCCTTATGTAGGTGGTGCTGCACCAAGAACCAATGTTGTTGGTCGAGTGTTTACTGCTAATGAATCTCCACCTGATCAGAAAATCCCTTTTCACCATGAAATGGCTCAGGTTGGTTTCATTAATGTTTTGGGTTTTTGTTTAATTTTTGAACTTGGGTATTATTTTCTGTTCAAATTCATTATTACTTAGTATTTATTCTTTTCAAGAAAGATGATGATGTATGTAATTGGAAAGATAGCATGCTGGGAAAAAAATTCATACTTTGTTAAGGAAATCTGAGTTGAAAGTTGGATTACGTTTGGTCTTTTAGTTAATATTTTGCCATTTTATATAATTGGAAGGTGGTTTGTCGAATCTGATTGAGTATGTTGCTTTGATTTTAGTTAATCTGGAATCTGGATTTGACTTATCCCAATCCTTAGTTGAATGAAGTAGTTGAAAAGTAATGTTTTCAACTGATGGAATCTGTTTGATACAGAGAGGTTGAGCTTTGGGAGATGAACTAATGAGTAGCTTTCTTCCGTAACTGCTGACTATAGGTTTAAAAGGATATCTACATCATAAGAATTAGTTACCTTTTTTATTCAAAGGGCTTTTTGTCATATGAAAACTTTAAACTCAAGTTGTGTCTCATACTTGGTCAAAATGCCACAAGATGATGATATCAAGTTTGCAAAACTACAATAGAAACCAGAACATTATTTTTTCTTATGAAAGCAAAAATCAAATAGAGTAGTTTATTTAAAACAGCTATGCAAATTAGTGGCATCAGTAGCTTAATCTTACAATAAAATCATAGACTCATGGGCAGATGAGGAGCTACACCCCCTTTTTAAAACATATTATCCAGGCTTGTCACTGCCTAATTTTCGAGGGCATGTGGAGTTATATAATCAAGGTTAAGATTGCGATAAAGCACAAATGCAGGAAACATTTAGGTTGCAAAAGTCTTCGAGGACTTGGTTGTGTGTATACAGAAAATCCCACTACTAAAGAATAAAATGATGAAATAGATTTCAATTAGAACTTTGTGACCAAGACCAGGTAGCAAATATTGTGTACCTGTCCTTCAATTCACTTAAAGTTTGAATGGAAGCTATACCAAGAGATGTTCATACCCCTCAAAGCCTGCTATCTAACTAGTCTGTCACTCTCCTCTGCGTTATTCCAAGTTGTAGGAAGGACAACATAAGCGCAAAATTGTTGTTATACTGCTTGATGTTTTGTTTCATTCTTTGAAAAATATGTTTGTGGGTCTTTATGTATTTATACCAGCAGACAAAGTAAGCGACTTTATTGAGTGGGTTAATGGTGTGAAAACACTATAAATTTCTTTAGAAGATTGAGTCGTTTGTATTTGGTCCCAACTCGCTCATTAAGTATGGAACCCTTAAACTAGCTTTGTCGTCCAGTGAACTTGAAATCTTAGAAAATAAATCTGACCTGGTGAAAAAAAGGAAGGTTATGTGGTTGATTGTTCTCTAAAAAAATGATGGTTTGATTTGTAACATGTTAAATACCTAGTAAACATCAAATAGAATCAGACGAAATTCTATGACGCCAAAAAATGGAATTTATGTTATGGATTTATGGTAGGATGGAAACGTAGAAGTAGCATCTGAATCCTCTATGCTCGAAGCTCTTTCCAAAATTATTGAAGTTATTACTAATTATTGAGCAAATGTGACAGGTTCCTGAGTTCCCGTCCAAACTGTTCTTCTTTTGCGAGGAAGAGCCAAGAATTGGAGGAGAAACTCCAATAGTTCTTAGCCATGTTATCTATGATAAGATGAAAGAAAGATTTCCAGACTTTGTGGAAAAGTTGGAAACACATGGCCTGATTTACACACGAGTTTTGGGTGCTGGAGATGACCCTTCATCTCCTATTGGTCGTGGGTGGCAGTCTACATTTTTAACTAAAGACAAAAGCATTGCCGAAGAGAGGTTTGTATATTAGTCCTTGATGCCGTAATTATATGATTTTGACTTCCATTTCAGTTTTTTGACTGAGATAATAATGGATGATGTCTAAGTTGCTACTTGTTACTATAAAAGGTGACCTACCCATTTATCTGCTAGGTTTCAATATTTGATATCTAGTATGTAGGCCACAAAGGTTAAAGTTCTTATTTAAGATTATTTGCACAATCTTATTAGGATAGAATAATCACAAAATGAAATTTTAGTCCTTTCTGTGCATAGTTCACCCCAATTGTTTGAAACATGTGTTAGGGCTGCTCGGTTGGGCATGAAGTTAGAGTGGACAGAGGACGGAGTGAAAACAATAATGGGCCCTATCCCCGCCATTAAGTATGACAAGACAAGAGGTCGCAAGGTTTGGTTTAATAGCATGGTGGCTGCTTACACAGGTTGGAAGGATGACCGAAATGATCCTGTAAAGGCTGTCACGTATGGTGATGGCACACCATTGCCCGCAGATATCATCTACAAGTGTTTGGAGCTCCTGGATGAGGAGTGTGTAGCTATCCCTTGGCAGAAGGGTGACATACTATTGATTGACAATTGGGCAGTTCTGCATTCCCGAAGACCATTTGATCCCCCTCGCCGTGTATTAGCTTCACTTTGCAAGTGAGAGCAGTGCTCTCCTTTGGCATGTAGTAATCCTTGTCTATAAATGTATATAATATGTCCCATACTCCCACAGAATATTTTAGAACTAGCTAGACTTCTACCTTAAGGTTCCAGCTAAGCTGATGAACTTGTATACTACTACATGCTTTGAGTTTTCTTAAATAAATTTCATCTACAGTATACTTTTGCTCTGTCCATTTGAAGTAGGATTTTGATTCTTATGATCATCTGTGTTAAATATTTAGTTTCTAGTTAGTTCCATAGGTGAAAAAATCGATAAAATTTGTGAATATTTAATAAATACATCGGAATATTCGATAAAATCCGATATTAAATTGTTTCAGTGTCGAAATCTAGGACTGTGTAGCGCACCCCGTAAATAATATAATTGGTTTACTAAAAGCATGCAATTGTAGCAAACAATTGTTTACTCGTAGGCCCAAATTCCGCATATTCATGGACTTGTTGAGTCCGGCCCATATAAATGTCCAATCTATATGACTATTATTAATCCAACCCGGCCCAATACTGGATCATTTTAAAACCCTAGAAGCAAATAAACTTGTATTCTTCTTCTATTTTAGGGTTCTCAGTTAGCTTTTCTCTGCCGCTTTCATCTCATCGCCTCCAACTCCTCACTCTCTCTCTTCAGGTATTTCTCTCTCTTCTTCTCCAATTAGGGTTTTGTTTTTCGAATCACAAGTTTTTCATTATGTTTCTGTGGTTTAATGGTTCTACTTTTTGTTTTTTGATTGATTGAAGGTAAGATTTATTAGAAAGGAGGACGAAAATGGTTGAGAAAGTTAAGGGAAGAAAGGAGGAGGTTGTTACTAGGGAGTACACAATCAACCTTCACAAACGTCTTCATGGCTGGTAAGCATTTGGTGTTTTTAACTTATCTAATCTTACTGAATCTTCTTTTTTCAACGTTTTTCATTTCAATCTGTAATGAACTTTATTTGGTTTTTTTGTCATTGAAATGAGATCAAATATTGCTAAGTAATAAATTTTGCAATTTGGGTATTTTGAGATCTATGTATTAGTCATTTTTTGTTTGTAACTATTGGAGTGTTAGCTGATCTTAGATAAGATGAATAGGATATAAATGGAATGAGTTTCTATAAGATTGAGGCCATTTATGTACTCTATAATGGAGTTTGTTAGCTCCTAAAAGTCTAAAACTTGTTTTTGAACTTGTTTTATTGGGGATTGAACATATATTTACCGAAATGATTATAATGGGTTGAGCTTGCGTCTATGACACTGTGTGACCGGCAGGAAGGTCATTTTAAATAGCAACAAATTACCACTATCAAGTTGAGTGCTTTGTGTATTTTAACTTTGTATACGAATAGACAATATTTGAACTGTGACGTCGCCTTAAATAGCACCAAATTACCACTATCAAAATGCCTGCTTTATATATTGGAACTTTGTATACGAATAGCAATAATTGAACTGTGCATACTAAGTGGTTGATTGAAAACAAATTTGTTACTTTTCTCATTGTTCATTGTCAGTTTGAATCCATACAATTAGAATGATCTCCAGTTATGTGCTTTTTGAAATCACAGCGCAATCAGCTCTCTGCTTTGTTAAACAGGCCATTGCAGCATCTTTCTGCTTAAAAAACTTTACTTGACTTTTTGCGTTTGTAGAATATAGTAAGTTGTTGGTATATCTTGGTATATCTTACCATCATACAAAGTTACAGACAATGACTTTACTAAAGCTTATATGTTAATTGCACATAACTTACTTTGTTTTTTCTGTAAATTGCCACTTCTGTCCAGATCTATAGATTTACTGGATATATCATCTAACTGTTTTCCTTAGTCTTATATTTTTACAGGAATGTTTTATAGATTCTGGAAAAGCATTGGAAAATTTTAATATTTAGTTTTTAGAATATGCTCCTGTTCAAAAGACATTATATTAATTTAAGTCTCTTCCAAGCTTTACCTTGATGATATGATATGTTATTTTTTGGTATTATATCTCAGTGGGATCATTTGAAAACAATGATGCATTTAAGGTCTTTCTCATCACTCCCTCATTGTTGTAATTTGTGTCTTTGGTCATGTAGTCTTTTTTTTTAATAATATGTCAACATAGTGCGTTTATCTTTTATTATTACAACTTTTACAGAATTCCTGAAGAAATAAGTTGTATGTTCGGTATATACAAATTGATTAGTAATTTTATGTAGTTGATCGCCACCTTTTCTTGCTTGCAATAAAGTAGCTATAGCGAAGAAGCATTTCAGCATGCATTACACCTCTTGCATTCACACTAATTTATTTGTAATTTTACAAGTCATTACAGGTTACACATAACATGTCACTCTTGTTTGTTATTATTTCTTGAGATTTGTAAGCGTGTTAACACATCTTAGTTAGTCTTTTGCTTGTATTGCGATGAATAAACTGTCATTACTATCATGTGATCCTGTAACTATTTTCCTGGTAACTTGTGAAGTTTTCTTCCAGTTTTGTGAACATTATATACCATGAACATACCATTTTACTTGTATATTTACCCATTGCTTACTGTTGTTTCCCCCTGAAACAATCTCTTATTATTTTCTCTTTATGACAGTACCTTCAAGAAGAAGGCTCCCAAAGCCATCAAAGAAATCCGAAAGTTTGCTCAGAAGGCCATGGGAACAAAGGATGTGAGGGTTGACGTGAAGCTCAACAAACACATCTGGAGCAGTGGTATCCGCAGTGTACCAAGGAGGGTAAGAGTTCGCATTGCGCGAAAGAGGAATGATGACGAGGATGCAAAGGAAGAGCTCTACTCACTTGTCACTGTTGCAGAAATTCCCGTGGACGGTCTTAGAGGATTGGGCACAAAGGTCATCGAAGAAGCTGATGATTGATCTTATCTTTTCCTGTTTGCAGTAATCTTGTTTAAGCCCAAGTAGAGTGTTAAACCAGAATTTAAAAGAAAATTTTGAGGACATCTAGTGCTTGTTGAAATTTTGGATATGTTTTGTTTGGGTTCTATGGGATCTAGATTTAATGCACACCTTCATTTGGTGCTGTTTATATCATTATTTCTTGTTGCTGTATGTTATTCAGCTTATCACGTTTGTGTGAAACTGAAAGTTACTACATTCAGGCATTCAGCTGCTGCAAGCTTATGCACAATTAGATTAGCACTTCAATTTTCCCAGATTTTACAAGTAGAGGTGAATGAATGTATTTGACCTTCAGTCATTTTCTTAACTAGCAATCTTCAGAAAATCTTTCAACTAATTTGTCCATACAATGTCCTTTGTTTACTCAGGTGTGATTTTAGTCATATTCTGCCGGGCAGGGGTATGACTTTAGTCTCATTTTGAGTGTCCATTGTAGGTACTCAGGTTGTAGATTACATGTCCTTTGTTTACCTCTGCCTCACAAGTCATACCAAAAGTTAGCAAATGGTTTGGGTTGGAAAATTACTGAGTAATTTTGGTGCTATAATCTGAATTTTAAGCAGAAATTGGATTTTGGAGTTCATCTATTGTATTGGGCTTTTGTGGTTTGGGTTGTTTTACATACGAATTACTCAACCTTGGCTTTTATTTAGGTCTAGACCTTAGAATGGTTAGAATTAGAAGTCAATCCAGCCTTAGCCTTCAATTCAAGAAAGATGAACAACGATGAGATTGTAGAGAGCGTTGCTGTTGGTCATCCTCAAAATCAAGATGATCACATCAATATCTGTCATCTTAATTGTGGGGTTCAAGATAAAAAACCTTGTGTGAAGGTGATGATGGATGACAAAGTTTCAGAAGAGGAGCTCACACCTGCATCGACTCTGGTTAGACCTTAATACAACTCTTTGAGCTATTTATCATATATTTGTTCATCCTGCAAGCAAATCATTGTATTGTTAAATATTTGTGCTATAGTTGTTTATATCTTTAGTTCTTATAACACAGGAAAAAGAATTGAAAATGGTCCAAGATAGCACGTATATATTTGTGAAAAGAATAGATGGAAAGACGATGCAAGTTCAAGTAAATAGATTAGATACTTCAGAAACAGTCAAGGCTAAGATCATACACAAATGGGGAGTTCCTGATGCTGATCTTCCCAAAAATTGGAGGCTTACTTATAAATCAAAGACACTTAAGAGCGGTCGCACTTTGGCTGATCAGGATATTGAAGAACATTGTACTCTTCAAATGTCCTTCTATATATGTGGTTGCCAATCATAATATTGGACTCTTCAAATGTCCTTCTATATATGTGGTTGACATGAAGATCGAACTTCTTTTATGTACTATAATGTGATTGGCTTGTTTGCAGTAAACAATGAACTTGTCAGCTATCCTTTCAGATCATAGCTTTTTCTCTTCCGGCTTAGAAATCTTTGGTACACCTTTGGTTTCAGGCAAATAGGAGTAAATGAAGATGGTCGTCACAAGGGTGAGGAAGGCAAATCCGAAAAAAAGCAAATACTTCAGACGACAAAACAACACCAAGAAAACTTGACTAATCACAAATGCCCAGAACATGTCAAGTGAGACGTAAAGACTATGTGCTGCAGATTGAACTTCAGGGGAACAGATTTCGCTAGGGAGTAGCGGTCCAAAAAGACTCCAAGAGTAAGCAAAGCCAACAACATTGCAACTTATGGACGCCAGGAGGATGAAGGGATAAAAGCTTCTACTTAAGGTTCCCACACAAGTACTCCATCCAAACTTGTACCAAATAAGACCACCAATTGCACACTGAGAAATAATCATTTGAATTCCACCTTCCATGAATAGTTTTCTTCTACTTGACCTATCTGAAGCAACAAATGTAGAAACAACAGTAGCGACAGCGTTGATACAACCAATTACACGAGCTGACATTAGTGAAAAACTACTACCAAAACCAAGAGAATTGAGAAGAACAGGAGCATATAACATAACCCCATAAGTGCCTGTAAATTGTTGGAAAAGGGGAACTGCAATGGCAAAAGTTAATTGTGGTTGGTACTTCGTGTCATACAATAGTCTACGCCATGAATCTTTAACTTTTTTTGAAGCTTTATTAGCTGCAACAAGATCATTATACTCTTCATCCACATTATCAACTCCGCGCATTTTTTTAAGCAGTTGTTTCGCCTTTACAGGATGATTTCTCTCAATGAGAGATTTTGGTGTTTCAGGTAAAAAGATCCCACCTAATAGGACAATCAAACCTGGTACTGCTGCAAGGCCTAAACTACATCTCCAACACTGACCATAATTCTTAAGGTCTGTACTAAAACTGTTGATACAATTTGCGAGAAAAATACCTAATGTGACGAACAATTGAAACAGCATGTGCCCGGGAATCTTGCATGGAGCCATCTCAGAGAGGTACAGAGAAACAGACTGTAACATGTACATACCATGAAAATGAACTTATTAATCACAGTAGAATAAATCCAACATAAACCACAAAATAAGTATAACAAGTCGAAACTCAATTAGCAGACCATGCATATTATAAAGTCATACCTGATTCGTGAAACCAACACCAAAACCAAGCAGGATTCGACCGACAATTAGCTTGAATATGTTCTGAGCAGCTGCGCCTGCACTAGTTATTGATCCAAAAACATATAAAGCACCACCAAGAGCTATAGTAGGCTGGTGTCCATATTTCCTTGTGATCTTTGACGCAAACAAACTTGATAAAGAAGCAGCTAGATAGACAGATGATGTGAAAAACATAACAATTTGACTGTCAAACTTGCAATATCGATTTGATGATTGATCACCACTCTGCTTATTGTACACTGATGGGGAAAATTCTTTCGAAAACAGTTTCATAGACATAACTCCACCTACAATATATTCAAGAAATTTGTAACAAAAACTTGTGTGATAGTGTATAAACTATAGACTTTGTGTTATGCTCACCAAATATATGCGCTTGTAGTCATGGCAATTGTGAGTTATGGTTGGAACTTGGCCTTCTACACCCTGGAGATCAAAGCAAAGTGAAGATTCAAATGTTCTTTACTTCAACAAGACCCAACAGTTCTATGCAGCCCTCCAGACTAGGGAAGTTTTAGCAATTGACCTCATCATAGATAATGGATAGATTGATTTTTATCGACTGACTATCTCCTATTGGGAGCAGTATACGTTTCCTGGAAAAAGGCTCTTGCCGAGGACAAGAAGCAGCATCATGGTTTAGATTTTAGAAGCTTTGGTTGGCTGGTAAGTAGTAACAATGCCAAGAACAATTAAATGAAAAACCAAAAACAATATTTCATATGTGCAAATACTAAATCCCCTCCTTTCTGATAATCATAATCATGCCCCCTATCTATAAGAAGATTGTAATACATGACTGAGACAAAATAGACCACAAGTCATCAAAATTCTCATGGTAGAAAATATTGCAGACAAGGCACTCATTGAATCCTACAAACACTCAACACTTCATTTGTATATATATTATATGCATCTTTGTCACAAAACTTCAAGTGCAAACCTTTCCTTGCAAATTACCAAAAAGTGATGATTTGGGAGGTTCCATGCAACATTAGCTGCAGCATGCCAGCATCTCATCAACAGTATAACAGGTCTCCAACCCCAGGTCTCACCAACAGTTGATTGAGATACAATTTGATCACCTTGGCAAAACATTTAGATGTGTCAGAAAAGACTGTACTTATCATATCCACTACTTAAATAGGCTAAAAACTGAATCTTCTTTATTATCAGCAGCTTCTGCAATGTAACTACTGACTTCTTTCTCAGGAATCCCACCCTGCTTCCTTTGTGATAGTGTTGGCTGACTGACTGAGACAAATGCCACAGTTTTCCTTGATTCTTCTTGCAATTTTTGACATGGTATGCTTGCACCTGCACTTATGCCACCTTCAGAAAAATTCTTGTCAGGAGATCCTTCTTGACCCTCATCATCCCCCTTGTCTTCAACTTCAATCTCATTGGTAATCTCGATAAATTGGTTGGCAAATGCACCAGTTGCATGACTCCTTTCCTTGGTAAGACCACAGAGATTTTCCGAGGACTGGTCTGCATCATCATCTGGACATGGACCAAAAATCCATCAAAATTTCTCACAAAATTACTTCTATAAAATTTAAACTTCCATTCTTTCAATTTGCAAGGAAATTAACAACCAATTTGCACCTTCGTTTCTATGCAACGAAAAAATTTAAAAGAATAAATTAGAGAAAGGTTCTCCATGCAGGAGTAAGAAAAGTCCTCATTGGTAACTTGCAAACACATAAATCATGCTTGGATAATAGAATGTTCAAAGTTATGTCACTTGTTTTTTCATAGCAAAAACTATGTTATAACTTATATGGCTATGCCTTCCTTATCTGATTTGGACTTAGATCCATGAATGTGTTTCAAAGGGGAATAAAATCTGTTATAGTTAAGACAGGGAATAAAATCTGCAATGCACAGTAGCTTTTGTGAACTATGACTATGACTAACAAAAGAAATGGAAAGACATGACTTTGCTCCTTTTTAAGAATAGGCTTTTAGAGCTCAAGGTGTTCCTCACCTCCAAGAAAAGCTTCAATGGCTTAGTACTTTATACATATGGTTTCAGGGGGGTCTCGATTCCACCTCCAACATCCGCTATTTGATTTTTTGCATGACTAAACCACTTTAGCATAACGCCGATCAGATGCAGAAACAAAATTTTGCATGGCTCACCAAATGAACAGTAAGGAATTTTTTTGGAGGGCAACTTTTAGACGTTAGCTGCAAGGAATGATTTCATTCCCAAAGTATGTCCATTCAATATACTGTACTTTCAAAAGAATGAAATAATATACATAACACTAAAGCAATAATACATAATCTTTACGTTGTATCCTAAATATATTGCCAATTTTTCTTTTTTGTACTCAATAATGGGAAGTGAAGTACTGACAGTTTTTTCTCATGTGTTGGTTTCTAAGGTTATAATTGTAGGTACCATGTGTTTCAGCACATTTGACAAGGTTCATTTACTTGATCAATTGATCATCAAAATTAACTCGGACTTTCCATGGTGATAAATTTCTGTTTCCATAAAAATAAGAAAGCAGAAATACATCTATCCAACATCAAAAGTCCATCATGCATAGGTTCAGTAAACAAATGAGCGAACAACAAGAACAAAACAGGTATCGTAAGAGAAAAATAAGTTTTAGCACCTGCAATAATAAGCGTGCAACTCTCAAAAGTCGCATGCAAAGTTGATGCTTCTGACTCATGAGTTTTCTGTTCTTCAACCTGAACACACAAACATAAGGATATAAACAACTAATATCATGCAATTATAAATGATCGAAGACTTTTATCAAACACAAGTCAACATCCTAAAGCACAAATAGAAAAGGTGCAGTAGGAGAACAAACTGAGATTGTGGGCAACGAATTGTCACTAGAAGGCTAATTAAGATATTCCACCCAGCTTATTAGACACGCACATAAAAGAGAATGCTTGTTACCTACAGCTGGGTTTCTTGTTGTCTACAGCTTTAACGAAAAAGTTCAAAATTTCCTCCAAGTTCGCCGACAGTAAGAGTTTGGTATCCCTTCTCACCTAAAACAAAACGTGTCCAATGATTAATATAAGGCAAATTTGTTCTATTGATCTCTTTGAGCAATAGAGGAAAATTAAATTGATAAATTGGCAAAAAATGTGCTAAGAGCCTAAAACGGGATGCTTAATAAAAGAGGGAGAAGAAAAGATGAGGAAGGAGATGCAAGAGAAGAAAAGATGAACGACTGGTATCATCCCTCAAGATTAGTATACATCTTGCCAATGCATGTAAGTTTTATCATGCGATACGACTTACTATACCATACCATACAAGCTCTCAACAGATAAATTTGCATTACACTAACGGCAAAAATAGAACAAAACATATTTAAAAAGATGGAGTGGGACTCATTGTTTCACATTTTAGGTTTTAAACAGAACATTTCAACATTTTTATTTTTATTTT
>JABWDY010018418.1:0-28380 GCA_013358455.1 Thalictrum thalictroides | reverse complement strand
AACAGAGTGAGAGAGATAATGTACCTTGAGTTGAAGAAGAAGTTCTGTCGATGATGAAGACTGACTCTGTGTCTAGAAATACTGAAGATGCAAGATGGAAGATGAAAGAAAAATGAAAATTGGGAAAGTGTTTTGGGTTAGATTAAAGAGAAATGTACTTGCAGCAGGGGAAGTTAATGAATTGTATGAAAATGGTAAAAGGCGGGGAAGTGTGATCAGAATTCAGACAAAAGGAACTCAAAATAGTAATTGAAAAGAGACATAAATTGTCTGATTTATTACGGGATTGGCCCTCTCTCAAATTTGAACTGTTGGAAATGTGAGTAATATTGGATTTCAAACAAGAAAAAAAGAATCCAAATTCCAAACAAACAAATTCATAAAAGAGTTGCAACACTCTGAGCCAATTCCATCAGTGTAATGAACCTCTGTGACACAGCTTCTGAAAAATGCTTAAATATCCAGATTAAATGGTTTCAATAAGAAACTACACATGTACTTTGATACAAAAGACATTATTATGAGAAAGTTCATTCACTAAGTACCAACAAAAGGGGAGGTAGATAGGCTATCAAAATCATGTTTCAAACATGAAATGCTTTCTATGATTGCTTCTACCTTATTTTGTTGATCAGCCACATCAGAGACTTTCATCTGTCTATCTGTCATAAGTGTTTAAGCTTCATCTTTAACCGGGTGATCAAATCTTGTAGCTCGTCAGAATTGCATTTTTCCTCTGTGAACTCTCTTTCTGCTGTCTCGACTGACATCGAGCTCAGCATAATTGTCTTTGATGCTTAACAATTTATCTAGCTGAAAACGTAGTGACTGAACAGTAAAACCATGCTCTTCCAGTTCAGCCAGAGCCTTTAACTTTTCTCAAGCAGACTTTGGGGTTCTTCAAGTTTTGTCTTCAATATTCTTTTGGCCAAGTTGGCAAAGTTCACCATATTCCCTACCGCATATCCTTCACGAACCTCCTCATCGTACTTTTCTAGGGGCCGAAAATGTGGATGTTGTGGAATTAATTGGAAGACTTCTGTACTGTCAAAAGTTTCCCACAGAGGTGAGCTCTTAATGAAAGGCAAACTTTCATCATGTACATTATATTGTGCCGGAGATGTGCTTTCCGCGACATTAGCTGAGTGTAGGCCTCTTTCATCTTCACTTGCATCTTCATACTGAATTAAGGGGTTCAAAGTTGTATATTCTGCCACGAATACATTCTCGATCGCATTTGACGACTCCAAGAGTACAATGCTCTCAATTGATGCATCTATCTGAGCAATTGCCTCACTTGGTATAAGCTGATTATCAGGCGAAACTTCTGCGATAATAAAAGCACTGATGATAAAACTCATTTGTTTAGCATTTTAAAGCAGTGTACATTGATTCTAGGTTACCTCTGTTTTCTTTCTCTGCAGGAGAACTCGACTTTTCAAGGGATGGAGATAGAGGTAGACACACTTCGACAGGCATGCTCAACAATTGCATGGTTTCCATCTGATCGACTGTCAATTCTTCACAGGAAACTTCATGTTCGGGTCCTACAGAATGACACAAAGGGCACCAACAATAGACTTAAACAATGACAAATAGAGTGAAGTGTCAAACACTGACAAAGTTGTCTTCGTTGAGATGGCAGGAATGTCATTGCAGAACATAAATGTATAAAAATGCAGGTAAGAGCGTCCAACACTTCCCAACTTTTAGTCTGCCTATATTACACATTAGTCATGAGCCACCTTCTGATTGAAATTCTACGACCCAGTCCAGAGGTTTTGCCATTCCTCCCTTGTAGCTCTTACCTACAAATTATGAATTAAACTTTTCTACACCTTTCAATAATGCACTTTTACCTGAACCTATTAGGCTTCCTCCTTTTCCTTTACAGACCACTATTTGATTGTCCGTGCCTCCTATTCCATGTAGTTTGATATCCTGCGCAACTAAGGAAAAGTCACTATGACTGGATTAAACAGGCTTTTCTTTGTAAATTTATATTCAAGAAGACAGATCAAATGGAAACAATGAATTAGCAAGGCATAGACTTACAGTGCATTTCAAGGGCTCTTTCATTTGTGTTGAAGGTAGATCAGGATGCTGCTTTTTCTGCAACTTCTCATTGCTTGGCTTTATGCTTGTGCTCATATCATGGCAACAAGAAGAACCTCCGGTTCGAATAGGGGCTAGCAAAGTCCTATCATTATGTGCTATGGCTATCATTTCCTGAAAAGATTTCCCATGACTACAATTACTTAGACATAACTTAATCTTTTGCAGTGTTTTTAAGATTTGCATCAGGAACTACTTGCACATTATAAGCAGAAAGAGAGAAATGATATTACGTGAAACTAACATTAGATTCTAACCCAAAATTTTTTGAGCCAAACTTTGAAGAGAAGTAGTAGTTCTAACCACCTGATTCGTGGCATTGCATTGAGAAATGAGTTTATTTAGGACAGTCCAATACAAGTTGAGGGGGGAAGCACTTGATATGTGCAAGTGGTACAAAGGAGACATGGAGACTTTAGTTTCTTCCCATTCTCTATCACAAAATGAATCACAACCTTTAAAGAAAAAGATAACAAAGTGGCGTACAAAAACTTAAATTTCTTACCACCTCTTAAAAACCGTTGCAATTTTAAATTTAAAGGTAGAATTTTGGGGAGGGTGGCTTAACTTAATGGTGATCATGTGAAGTTTCAACAAATTAGAGATCAGATCGAATACCAGGTTATGTAGAACAAATAATAACTGCAGACAATTGGAAACATCAATCCTAGCTTTCCCATTTCCATGTACATCACACAGATAAATCACTATTTATCAGAAAATTAAGAACAACATATATACTTTTCCCATAATTAAAGACTTCAAAACTAGTCCCTTTCCTGGAAGGAAGATTAAAGTGTACAGTATATGTATTATGTAAATTGATCAAAATTAGACAAACAAGTAGTAGATCTTAGACTTACAGCTTGAGGTTTTGTTAGGAGTTGACGGACTACCCATCATTTCATTAGGAGTTCGTGATATGTCCATATAAGTACTACAAATAGAGCTGCTTACTGGAATAGGGGTTTGAAAATTAGCATGGTCTTGTGCAAGGACCTCTGCTTCCTGAAGTAAACCATGCAAATTGATTATTTATCAACCATGATTCACAATTTAACAGTTCTTAAAGTTTTGTGTAGGACATTCCAGTAATCCATTTCATAATGAAAACAAATGCAAACAATTCTTTTGAACATGCAAATTGCTTCTGTAATGAACTTATATTAATAGCAACCAAAAGACAAATTGAGCAAGACTTTTCAGAGAAATAATAACCTTAACCATATAACTTTGTTTTCCTGCTGTTTGGACTCACCACAATACTGAAATCAACTGAAAAGATTTAGGATTCGTGCAAGGGCGTTTTTATATGCAAGATAAGGGACTTTAAATGTTTAATCATTTAAAATGGATATCTTCATCCCCATTCATCATCCAAAGCAGTTAGGCAGACCTTTTAACAAAACTCACATAAACCATTTGTGAATTGTGACAAAACTTAAAACAGAAAATCACAAAACCCCAAGGATGCAAAAACCTCAGAAATCACAAAAATAATAGAGAAGGAAGGGTTTTAAATTAAATAACACAATGTAGTCGCTAAACCTAAAATTGGTGACACAAAACTCAGAAAGATCAATCTCACAAAAAACCCAAAATTGCAAAATCCCCAAAGCAAATAAAAATTATACACAAAAACCCTAAATAAAAATGGAATATTTGCATGTATTGAAGAATCTATGAAGCTAAACAAGCAAAATACCTTGTTTTGAGAACTAATCCACATTCCATTGATCCAATCAAGATGAACCCTCAAATTGAAAGGTCTGAATACCATCTCTTTTTCTTCATCTTTGAAAAATACTGAATACCATGGACAACCCACAGTATGAATTTTAGTAACAACTCCTTTACACCAAGCATCATTGTAGAATGCTTCAACGACTTGGTTTAGCTGAAACTGTTGATTCTTATTATGTTGAAGCGATGATGATGGTGGTGGTGGTGGTCTTAAACGATAATAAGGAACGATTTCCTCAAAAGGGTTTTTAACAGAAGTTGGGTATTCAACAAGATACTTGTCTCCTTCTCTTAATACTTCTTATAATCTTCCCAACATACCATATTTCTAGTGTTGTTACAATAATTCTCACCTCAACCTCTTGCCCTTTTACAAACACCATTTACACCAACTTGCTAATTGCTAATGCTTCTTCTCTCTCTCAGAAAACCAGAAGAAACAAAGAATCACAAAGAGACAAAAAGAGAAGAAGATGGAGAGAGAAAAGTTGTGAAGAGTTGCTATGCATTTATTCGTTGCAGCTTTTGAATGCGAGGGCGGGGATTCTGAGTGTGAGTGTGTGACTATGTGAGTACCAAGTGATTGGTAATTGAAAATGCCATCACTGTTATGATTTATTACGAAATTACCTACTCACATTTGTGAATGACTTGATGTAGATATCATCATGATCTTATTAGCTGTACTCAAAGTTAAATCAGAGGTTCAGAACCGTTGGTTTGGTTTGATCTTTGACCATACTTCCTCCATTTGACTCAAAGAGGCCTTTAGTCTTTACATAAACAAGAAAACTGAGTATATAACAATAGTAAACACATAGATCAAACAAACACAAACAGAGTTACTAACAAAACAGTTATATAAATGATAAATGCACAGGTTATTGACAAAAGTCTTTGATATCATATTCAAAATATGAACATTCAGATCTTTTAAATGACATTCACATTACAGTTAGCTTACAACTACATCAAGGAATTAAACTACATGCATGATTTAAAGCACAAGACATTCCGAAAATGTTTATTCACTATGAGTACTAAACAAAAGGGTGGGAAACCACGCTATCAAAATCACGTTTCAAACTCCCCATGATTTCCTTGAATTCTGCTACCTTCTTTTGTTGATCAGCTACACTGGATTCAATCATCTCCTTATCCAACATATATGTTTTGAGCTTGATCTTTAACTGGGAGACAGAGTCTTCTAGCTCATCAAACTTACGTTTTTCCTCAGTGAACTCTCTTTCAACTGTCTTTGAGTTGATATTGAGCTCAGTATAGCTGTCTTTGATTCTTAAATACTCTTCCAGTCGAAGTCGTAGTGGGTGAACAGTAAAACCATGCTCTTCCAGTTCAGCAAGAGCCTTCAACCTGTTTTCAAACACGCTTCTAGGTTCCTCAAGCTTTGCCTTCGATATATCTTCAGCCAACTTGACAAAGCTTACCAAGTTCCCTATAGCATACCCTTCACGAATCTCCTCATCGTATTGTTCTAGGGGACGATAATGTGGATGTTGTGGCACTAACTGGAGGACTTTAATACCTTCAAAAGATCCCCACAGAGGTGAGCTCTTGATGAAAGGCAAATTTTCGTCATGTAGATGTTCCTCAGCATGTTGCACCAGAGATGTGCTTGCTGCAATACCATCTGAGTGTGTGCCTCCTTCATCTTCACTTATTCCTTCATACAGAATTTGTGCATCCGAGGTTGTATCTTCTTCCAAGAATAAATTGTCAAACGCATTTGACGACTCCAAGAGTGCACGGCTCTCCAGGGATGCATCTATCTGAGCTATTGCCTCAGTTGGTATAAGCTGATTAACAGATGAAACTTCTGCGAAAAATAAAAGCACAGATGATGATACTCATAAGTTTAACTATTCGAAGCATTGTATATTGATTCTGGATTACCTCTATTATCATTCTCTACAGGAGAATTCAACTTTTCAATGCATGGAGGTAGAGGTATACACTCTTGTACTGGCGTGCTTAATAATTGTGTAGTTTCCATCTGAGTGACTGTCAATTCTTTATGGGCAACTTCTTGTTCGCGTCCTACAGAAGTACAGAATGACACAAAGGGATCGAGTGAAGAGTTAAAGTCTGATAAAGAGATGGCAGGAAGGCCATTACAGCAATTAAAAGTAGAAATGCACACAGAACTGCAATGACTCGAGAACATAAGACCGACCAACTTTTAGTCTGCCTTTATTATTCATGGCTGGATTGAAATGCCATGACCGTACCGTCTAGAGATTTTGCCATTCCTACCATGTGACTGTTGCCTACATATTGTAAAATGTGGTGTTTGTGAGTTAAAATACTATTCTACACCTTTTACTATTGCTCTTTACCTGAACCTATTAGTCGTCCTCTTTTTCTTTTGAAGACCTCTATTTGCTTGCCC
This sequence comes from Thalictrum thalictroides, assembly GCA_013358455.1. Classification (NCBI taxonomy): domain Eukaryota; kingdom Viridiplantae; phylum Streptophyta; class Magnoliopsida; order Ranunculales; family Ranunculaceae; genus Thalictrum; species Thalictrum thalictroides. The sequence continues at coordinate 22,112 of JABWDY010018418.1, read as the reverse complement.
ATGCTTCCTGTTCCATGTAGTTTGATCTCCTGTGAAAGTAAAGAAACATCAATAGAATTAAATGAAACAAGATTATTCTTTCTAGGTATATTTTCAGGGACATGGATCAAATAGAAACAATGAATTAGCAAAGCATACACTTACAGTGCAGAGCGAGGGATCTTTAATATGTGTTGTGGGTAGACCAGCATGCTGCTTTTTCTGCCACTGGTCATGGCATAATATTGTGCTCGTGAGAACTTCAGAAGGACAATCTTCCATCAAAATTTGCCTGACTCCACTTGGAGTTTGTGATATGTCCATATCAATGCCGCAAGAAGAGCTTCCTGTTTGAATAGGGGTTAGGAAAGTTCCATCGATATGTGCTATGGCTGTCATTTCCTGAAAAGATTTCCCATGACTACAATTACTAGGACATAACGTAAAACTTTGCAGTAAATTTTAAGTTTGCATCAGGCACACAACAATTAAACGAGAAATGAGCATAGCATTCTATATCCATCATTCAAATTGAAACTGCACATTAAATGAAGAAAATGAAAAATTATTCTATGACAACCTAACATTAGATTCTAGGGCCAAGAAAATTTGAGGCAGACTTTAATGAGAATTAATAGTTTTAACCGCCTTTTTGTTGACATTTGTATTGTGAAACAAGATTTTTTAGGACAGTCCAGTACAAGTTGACAAGGAAAGCAGTCGATATGTGCAAATGATACAGAGGAGACGGAGAGACCTTCCTCCCTTTGTCTACCTAAGTCCTTTGTTGCCTTCATTTGACTAAAGAAAACAAATCCAAAGATCAAAAGAAACAGATATCACAAAGTGGCGCATTAAAACTTGAATCTCTTGCCACTTAGCAACTTGAATTTGAAAGTAATAGAATTTGGGAAGAAGGCTCGACTTAAATGTAAAGTTTCAACACATTTACTTATTAGAAATCAGAATAGCATACTATGTAGAACAAATAATGACTGCAGACAATTAGAAAGATCACTTTTATATCACACGTATAAATCTTTATGTATCGGGATTTCTTTAAGGTAAATTTAGTGTTTGCTCTTGATAATAAAAAGAAGGATACAAACAGATTTTAATCGGGCACAGGTTCAATTATAGAACCATAGAGGAACTTACTATTAGACTACAAAACTAGTACCCTTCCTGAAAGAGAACAAATTTTAACAATGAAGTAGCAGAGTTTAAACATACAGCTTTAGTTCTATTAGGAGTTGATGGACTATCCATCTTTTCACTAGGAGTATGCGACACATCCATATTATTGCCACAAGCAGAGCCGTCTGTTGGATTAGGCGTCAGCAAGCTCCCAACGTTTTGTGTGAGAACTTCTGTTTCCTGAAAATAAATCGACCCAAATGGATTAATTATCAACCATTATTCAAAATTTCACAGTTGGTCTTAACGTTTACTGTCTCATGCAAGGGACATTCTTACGATTAATTTAGTTAATGATCGAAAACAAACGAAACACTTATTGCAAACATGCTAATTGCAATTACTTGCACATCAAAACCAGATATAGAAGAGAGAAGAATGCATACTTCATTCTGTAACAAACTGAGAGTCTGAGATGTGAGATCAATACCAAATAAAAGACAAATTGAGTAAAACTTTGAACATGAACAGATGTAATTTCTCTGATAGTCCAATGAAGCACAATATATGGTTATGCATGCTATCAGATCAAAATGGTAAGCAAAGCAGCAGATCTGTGTAAGGTGTTTGTGTTGGGGTCTTGGGGAATGGGGATGATGGACTTTTTCCTATCCCCATTCATCATTCAAACTTCCAAAGAAAGGCATGCCTTTTAAACCCAAAACTCAAACAACATGCATTTTGTGTCAAAACTTAAACAGATAGTACACAAAACACCCAACACAAACAATAACTGCAAAACACCCAAAACTCAGAGAGATCAATCTTACAAAAATAAAATAAAAAACTGCAAGCCCCCTAAAACTCAAATCATACAAAATAAAAAAAAGGAGTTTTACCAAAACCCTTAAAAGACACTAAATTGAAGATAAATTAAAAAAAGGGTTTAGCAAGAATGGAAGATCTATGAAGCTAAATAAGAAAAAATACCTTGTTTTGAGAAGTAACCCACTTTCCATGGATCCAATCAAAATGAGCTCTCACATTAGACCTTCTGAAACCTTTTGCCTTTTGTTCATCTTTGAAGAATACAGTATACCATGGACAACCCTTACAAGGAATCTTACTCACAACTCCTTTCCACCACCCATCATAATAGAATGCATCAACCACTTGGTTTAGCTGAAACCATAGATTCTTAGTCTCTTGAGGTGATGATGGTGGTTTAGGTCTTAAACGACTATAAGGAATGAAATCTGCTACAGGGGTTTTAACAGAAATTGGGTACTCAACAAGGTACTTGTTTCTTTTCGTCTTATCTTCTGATATTCCTACAATCTTCCCAACATACCATATTTCTTCAATTCTTTTCTCAATAGTTTTCACCTCAACCTCTTGCCCTGTTATGAATTCAAACTTCTTCATCGGCATGCTTCAGGCCCCCCTCACTCTTTCTCTCATAAAAACAGAGTGAGAGAAAGATAAGAGGGAGAGGGAGAGAGAAGAGCCGTACAGAGTAGAGTTGCACATATATGGAAATGTTGTTGCAGCTTTTGAATGTGAAGGCGGGGAGTGTGACCAAAAGTTAATAGCTGTGTATGGTAATTGATAGTGCCATCACTGTTTTAATTTATTTATTTCTCTCATATTTATAGCTTTCGAAGTTACATCGGAGCCATTGATTTCGTTTGATGTTTTGAATTTTTATCTGTTATTGATGGGTCAAAGGTAATGTACACTACTATCCTGAGAGCATTGCCAATGGTAGGTGGGGTGCCACATCAGCGAATCCCACCCAAAAAAATCACACGATATTAGGAGTGTCATGCATCTTTTTAAAGCCATACGACATTTGTAGAGCCGTGCGTCCATAAAAAGGTATAAAACTCAAATTTGAATACAGTAGCATTCATCTAAATAATAGAACAGCAGTTGTAATACCGTGCGAAATGACCCGACAGTTCTAATGCCGTATGAGATTATTTTGGCACGACAACCGTTTGTTGTGGCCAAGTATTCCAAATACCGTGTGGTCTTTGCACAAGATGGCCACCAAGGTGAACCTCCCCACTCCTATGCCCACCTTGGTGGCCTTGAAGTGGCTACTTCACTCCATTGGAAAACTCTTTTTTTCTCTTGGAGGTGGATTTCATGCTTTTTTTTTGCCCACCCCACCTGCCTGCCATTGGGAATGCTCTGATAGAAGAAATAAATAGTTAAAAATACCAAGTCATTTTTACATCCAAGAGTCAATAGAAAAAACTTCACAGAGCACTTGGACAGAAGTATCATCAAAATATATAAACCCTACTACATACACCTTAATATCAACATTGCAATATGTTCATATTTTCTGAAAAAGTTCATTCACTACGAGTAAGTGATGCAACCATCTTCTCGAAGTCAAGTTTGACACCGTGGATACACTCTTGAACTTCAGCAAGCTTCCTTTGACAATCAGCTAAGGTAGAGCTCCTCATCTCCCTATCCTTCTTTAGTGTTTGGAGCTTTATGTTTAGCTGCTTGATAGACTCTTCTACCTCATCCAACTTGCCCTTTTCTTCAACAAACTCCTTCTCAGCATCTGTTGTCTTGTCATCAAGCTCACTGTAGCTAGCTTTGATTTTTAAAAGTCCTTCCAATACAACTCGTATTGGTTGAACTGTAAAACCGTGCTCTTCCAAATCAGTGAGTCTCTTCAACCTGCTTTCATACACGCTTGTAGGTTCATCAAGTTTTGCTTCCAAAGTTTTTTGCACTAAATTGGCTAAGTTCAGCATGTTTGCTATTGCATATCCTTCACGAATCTCTTCATCATATTGTTCTAGAGGCAGGAAATGTGGTTTTTGTGGCATTCTTTGGAAGACTTCAAGAGACTCACAAGATTGCCATAAATCTGGGTGCTTCACAAATGGCAACTTTCCATCAGGTAAAGAGAAAAGACCCTCATCCTGTTGCTTCGGAGAAGAACATGTGTTCGCTGTGATATCACCCAAGTGTAGCTCTCTTTCATCTCCACTTAAGTTGTTGTGGTGACTTTCGTCCTCAAAAGTTGTATGTAGCAAAGAACAACTTTCAGCTACATTTGATGAATGCGGGAGTACGACGACCTCCACTGACACTTCTATCTGATTCATAGTCTTGTTCTGTATATACTGATCATCAGGCAAAGCACCTACAAGAAAAGCGACATGATCAACCTCATTGATTTAGCAGTGAAAGGCAATACATATTATCTTGAGATTACCTCCATTTCCGTTCAGTGCATGAGAATTTGACTTTTCAGAACATGGAGAAAGAGGTTGACACTCTTCTGCAGTAATGGTCAACTGAGAACATTCCTTCAGAACTGACAATTCTCCACTGGCAGCTTCATGTTCAAGTCCTACAAAATGAACAAAGGACATTAGATAAGACATAAGGTCTGACATAAGTGAATAGCAGAGATTCAGAGATAAGCATCCATGAGAGAGGTAGGATGCATAATTTGCCCTCTCTCAAGGATAAAAGCATAAAAACGCCCAAACCACAGTATGCTTTCATCAGGCACAAACGCATAACTGACTTTCCAAGCAAAATATTATGCCCAAAGCAGACCTTCAGTTGTCCTAGACTTATTTTCATGTGCTTATATTTATAGACAAATCGTAAAAATGAGCATTAATTATTGGAGAAGAATTACTTCAAAATACTTAAGAATTTTATACCCTTCATTTTCTTGACCCTTTCGGTCGTCTTTCATTTTAAGACAAACTACTTGCATGTCCAGCATGATCAACTTAGTCAGCTTAACAAGGCATTGCAAATTGATTCTAGATTACGTCCAACATCTTGTCCTGTACAAGAATTGGTTTTTTGAGGAACTGAGAATGGAGTTGATGATCTTCTGCAATATGATTGAACAATAGTGTGCAACCTTTCTGAAAAACTGCTATTTCTTTGCTGACATATAATTTTTCAGGACCCAAGTGCAACAAAGGAATCCATTAAAGATAAACACAATATTTTTTTTTTTATTGAATCTATGGAGCAAAAGTAGTCTTCTATCCTCAAAAAGGTATTCCAAAATCAGAAAACTATTTTACCTATTACTGATGCTTTTTTGCTTGAACCTTTGATGATTTGCTCACTTTTCCCTTTCAAGACATTCACAATTTGTTTGTCCATCATTCCTGCATGAAGACAGTCAGGATCAACCTAATCAACTTAATAAGGCATTAGAAAGTGATTATAGATTACCTTCAATGTCTTTCACTACATGAGAACTGGATTTCGCAAGAAAAATAGAAAGAGGTTGATGTTCTTCTGCAATGTCACTCGGCCATTCTGTCTGATCATCAGTTACTTCATTGCTGGAAAATCCATTTTCAGTACCTACTAAGAGTAAAAAAAAAAGTGTCTATCATCAGCAACATAGCGTGGAAATCCGCAATGAGTTCCAAAGCGCCAATCAACATTCAAATTACACCTTTTAAGTTATAACATCATTTTTATTAAAACCTACAGTAAAACTTACAATGATAAACTATCTACCAAAGAAGCTTTGGTATATAGTCTGTGATTGAATCATCCACAACAACTTGCCGTAGTAAGAATACATTACACATGAGCATATAGGTAGAACCACCAGAAACTAAGAACGAGGACTGTCGTATATGAAGTCCAACAAAACCAACTAAAAGATTTTCCAAGAGAAATGGTTTGCCTAAAAGTGCAATACCACTAAATCTTATAAATCCTAAAGAATATGCTGGTCTACCCAAAACATGTTGCAACCAGAAAGAGAAGATTACATAATAAAGACCAGACCAGACCATGAGCTCATTCCTAGTTTCTCTGCCACAGTCCATCATAGATGATAGACCAATATGATACATCTTTGTGTGAATGGAATTTCACAACAAATTATCCTAAACAATGTACTCAGATTCAAAGTAAAATTTAGTCCATCTTGATTAGTAATTATTTACCTAGAGGTGGAAATGCCATGCCCAAGGCCAGGGGTTTTATTATTTCTCTTTCGTGCTTTTTACCTACAATTTATAACAAGTGATGTTCTTCATTAAATAGTTCCTGATTCGCAAATTAACTTCAACTGTTCTACAAGTTTCACTAGTGCTCTTTACCTGAACCTGGCGGTCGTCCTCTTTTCCTTGTTGGGTTCGTTGTTTGGTTGCCCGCAGCTCCTACACTCTTCTGCTTTTTACCTACAACTTGTAGCAAGTAATGTTTAGTTCTTGAAGGAATTCTTGATCCACAAATAAACTTAAACTATTCTACAAGTTCCACTATTGTTCTTATACCTGAACCTGATGGTTTTACTCTTTCCTTTTCTAAGACATTTGTTTGATTTACAACTCCTACAACCTCAGAGAGTTCTGCTTCTATAAAATCTGAATGAAGCTGAGGGCTAGATTCAGAGGAAATTGGATTTACAGCACTTTTATTATTAAAATTCTTTTCTTTTCCCTTTGTGTTTGAAAAGGAGAGACCATACGGTGCATCAAAATGGCTTTTGACCGAGGTTCTTTTTGAATTGCATGTAGCTTCTCCACACTTTAACTTCTTGGAAGGTCTTTCAACCTCAGCATCGCTTTTCTGAACCGAATGCTTCATATATTTCTGGCTTGAAACTAGACCATCATTAGGTGAGTCTATGCTTTCAGTGATTGACTGATCCTTTCTTCCTTGCATGTATTTAGAACGAGCCACACCTTCGTCCCACAAGTTTTTCCTGACTGCACGTGGAGTTTGTGATATGTCCATATCAATGCTACAAACAGAGCTCCCTGTATGATTAGTTGCCAGGAAACTCTCACAATTATCTGCATTAACCGCTGTTTCCTGAAACAAATTTAATTATTATTACTACCAAGGCATGCAACTATATAATTATATCTAACTTCTTAAATGAGAAAAACAAACTTTTCTATCTGTCCTGGAAATTGAAACTACTTGCACCTTAAATGCTGGAAAAAATGATTCAAACACAGGTCAATTATAGATGATTAGCATCAAGCCAAATTATGATTAGTAATACCTCACATTGTATTGGAAAATTATACATTTTTCTTCATGAAAGTCCAATACAGACTACCACAAGTTGATAAATTAATAGTATCATGAACAAGAGAGAAAGTCCATGTGTCCAACAGCTAACCTTACATACATTCTCTACCTGGGTCCTCAAGTATTTGTTTAAATAAAACATAAATATCAATTTGACAACTCTAACTTTTACAGTAAACATTGGGAGAATTAACATTTGAAAAATAGAAAAGCATATATAAAATAATATCTTTAGTGAACACTACAGTCAAAAGTTAACACTACGCTTAAAGATATTTCACAATAAGGTGATTAACTCATGGTCCCCTGTTCATTATCCTCAGACGGTGATGATAGCCTTTTTGAGCTGAGTTATTTTCGTTTTTTAGATAAAATAAGAAACCACTCATTGTTGCAGGGAACCAAGCACCTTGACAAAATTCATCATTGTGTCCAACCTTTGTAGGCACTGTTGCACAATTTTGATAGGTATCACTAGTTCAAAATTAACAGGAGATCACAAACTTTAATGGTAAAGACCTTAACACATTTTAAAAGCAAACAAATTAACAATAAGGAATAACTAGCGACAGAATATATCTTCAAAGATCACCAACTATAAAAGCATACCAGGTTGAACAATCGTTGTTTACTTTGATAAAAAAATGATCTAGTTATAAGTTATAACATCATTGGCCTCATGGGCAGTGTAAACGATGCTAACAAATGCCTTAATGTCTTAACATTAAGGTTGACATTTTCATACATTGTAAGCCTAGAAGAGGGGCCAGATTAAGTTTGTGGAGTTCTTCAAATATCTTTACAGGGAATATCCATGCAATGTACCGACCAAGTGAAATATCCAGGCCTCAGCTATAACAATCTTGTGTGTTATCACCCATATTAGGTGACTACACACAGGTCCTTCATCAGCCAAATAAAGCAGACTATTTTCAACAATTCCAAACTCACAGAAAATAAATATTAAGCTTTTATTTCCTGCTGAAACTTGCCGACAAACATAATGTCTTCTATGGGATACACCCATCCAAGAAGCTTTTATCAAACATTTTGCATTAGGGAGTTGGAAGCACATAAAATCTTTTCAACAGAGATGCACATCATTTTTAACAGTTAACATAAAAAATATACAAATAGTAATAACAATAATAATAATGAACAAGGAATTCATAATCCTATCCATTATAACAGTGTTTATATTTCTGAAAAGAAGAGAATGTAGAATTGCACAAAAAATCACACCAACTACAAACTAAAGATCTAGATAAAAATAGAGAAAACCCTTTTAGCAAAACCAAAACCAGCAAACACCATGCATGTAAACAAAACCCCAAATCCACTAATCCCATGTTACCAAAACCCCAAAATTCACAATCTATCTCACTAGAACAGAAAATCCACAAATCCCACATAACAAAAACCAAATTACACAAACACATGTTGTAGAAACTGAAAATCTACAAAAGCATTATAGTCCTAACCATTATAGTTGTGTTGTATTTCTGAAATGAAGAAGAGAATGTAGAATTTCAGAACAAGCAACTACAAAATACAAACTAAAAATCCAGATCAAAATAGAGAAAACCCCTTTCAGCAAAACCAAAACCAGTAAACCCCATGCATGTAAACAAAACCCCAAATCCACTAAAACCATGTTACCAAAACCTCCAAATCCACAACCTTTATCACTAGAAACAAAAAAACCACAAACCCCACATAACAAAAACCAAAATTACACAAACCCACATTGCAAAAATTAAAAATACCCAAAACCCTTAGTGTAAAAATTAATAAAAATAGAAAAATACCTCAAATAAAACTTGGTTTTGAGACACCCATTTCCCATTAATCCAGTCAAGATGAGCTCTCAAATCAAATTGATCAAACTCCAATATCTCTTTCGTAGGTGGGAAGAAGACAGAGTACCTTGAACCCTCATCAATAACTCCATTAATAACTCCTTTCCACCATCCATCATTAAGAAAAGCATCAACTTGTTGGTCTATCTCAAAAGATCGAGTAGCACCAAGAGTCTCTTTAGGAGGAATTGGTCTTATGTTATAAATTTCAACATAATCCGTCAATGGCTGTGTTTCATCATCATTTAATAAGCTTTGATACTTAACCTTGTATTTGTTCCTCGAGAATGACTTCCCAACTATATTAGCAACAAACCATGAATCTTCAAAGCCTTCTTCTTCACTAGTTATTTCTACTTCTTGCCCCTTTCTGAAATCCTTCCCCTTCTTCTCTATCATCATCATGAATGTCTATCAAACAAAGAAGAACACTTGCAGCTTTAAGGGCGAGCGGGAAGTGTGTTAAGTGATTGTGTGTTACAGCAAGAAAGGTAAGATTAAAAATGCCCAAATTTGGTTAGTTTATATCGAAATTGCCATAAATTAGCAAAGTTGGAAGTTTTTTTTTTTCCTTTTTTCCTCGATAAAGAGCAAGTTGGAAGCTGATGAGCACAGAGATGGAGAGATTGGAATCAGATCCATGAATTGGTTTTTGAAGTAATAAAGAATGTGAATTGTGAAGTGCATTGAAATTTATTTGAGATACGCTAAATGGGTCAACTGAACTGGTCATGGTCTCGTGGCAGTACTCACAAATGTTAAATGGGTGCTTAATTTGGAAGCCCATGAATGTCATATTATATGGATAATGGCCCATGGACATTTATTATCTGAAACCCGCTCACCAACTCAATGGACCTTTGGCGGGATTTCTTCCGCAAAAACCCGATAGCGAAGCGGTTCCCTTTTTTCCTCTCTGTGCAGGGTTTTCAGACAAAATGAACAACAACGAAGATGTCTTTGTCAAAGCTACCCATCGATGTTTGCTACGAGATTTCCAATCAAAACCATAGATGGGTCACTGGCTCAGCAAAACATGGTATGATTACATTCTCCATCCACGTTTTTGCTCAAGTTCATTAGGCTAATTAAGGCTGTTCAGAATCAATCCATTTGTGCTGTTTTTTGCAATTTGCGAAACGGTTTTATTTGATTGATCATGAGTATTTTGATAATTTTAGAAGATATGTAGGGAATTTAGGCAAACCTATTCATCTCATGATGTTTATGAAGTAGTAGATTATGTTAATGGCTTGATTTGTTGCTCTCCTTAATGGCCAATGGGGGTGAATTTTTTTGGGATTTGTAACCCCATTACCGGAGAGTCCTTCCACGGTGAAGAATGGGTCCTGGAATGAGGAGTGGTGGGGAAAGAGTCTTCTAGAGTGACAACTCTGTCAGAGAGGTGGCAAGCTCCTGTCGCTTAATGGAGAGGAAAGGCTTGGTTATTATGATCCCCAAAAGTAACTTTTTACGCGTATAATGATCCACAATCTTGCAAGAAAAAGAGTTGAGCTACCAAGTGGGGAGCCTAATTTCGCCCAAGAACATTCACCATCACTAAACAGGTAATTCAATCTAATTATGTGATTCCTATATAATTTGAGGTTTAATTGTTGCATACATTCTATGTTAGCAAATTTCAGACAGTTATCGTATATAATTTAATTCTGATATATCAAATGTAAAAAATAATGTTTTTTTATTAATAAGCAGATTAATAAAAAGGAGTTAAACAGTGACAGTTGTAGGAAGAAATAGAAAGGATTCATGTTATTCATATGTTACTTGTTGTCTTCAATCTTCATCCTGTATTGTTGGAAGGTTAACAATGAATCTGTCGCTATTATTCAGATTTCAGAAACTACAAATATGCATGTGCCTCGATTTTATTGGATTGTTCTATCTAGTTTTGTGATTCTACTAATGCTCTCTCTTCGACATATAAAATAATATTCATTTCAAGAAACCTTAACATAGAGCACACAGAATTTCAAAACGTTTATGTATGCTTAATCGAATAAGATCTGAAATAAAACTTTCAAAACGGTATTTGTACGTGATTGTTTACTTGCCCGTGTTTTAATAACCTCTCCTCTACAAGTCATTCAAAAAGTATATTTAAACTAGTTTGAGAAACAACCTTAAAGTTAGGTGGAATGATAACTTACGTAGTAAAGAGGATAAGATACCAAGTGTTGATCTATTCATTCTAGCAAGTTTCTATGTCAGAGGAGATAAAAACACAATGTTCTTAGTGCAAATGTGTTTTTTTGGTTTTTATTTAGGCACCAATGTCTTGTTGCGAGTGTATTCCTAGTAAGTACTTCAGCCTAGATGATATTATCACGGATCAGGCCTTGTTATAAGTGTAATGATTAGATAATACACTTATAATTGTTATTATTACTAAGAATAATAAGTGTATTAAGTACTTACATTTTTGTCTAAATGTAACTAGTTCTGAACTTCTGGTTGTGTTAATTGTAAAAGTCAGTCTGCAGAAATACTAAAGTTCAAACGGTGTCTTAGTTTTGCACATGTATATGGATTTAAGTAATTGGGAAACAAGATGGAGTAATTTCTCAAGATTTGACAATTGTTGTTAGTCTGCAGTACACTTTAAGGGTGAACTACGCATTCCTGATTTCCTGTTCATCCCGTATAATTCCATTTTGCACCTTGCCAAAGCATACTATTGCCCAACCTGATGTCTCTCATATGTATGATTTCTGTTTTCTTTATTATTTAACTTAATCAGAGGTGGAAAATAACTTCGGTTGATTTTCCAAGCAATTAAGCCGATCATCTTACTTTTTCTTGACAGCATGGTTATTGTCATTTACTCATTCATAGTAGTTGATTGTCTTTTCTGTTGTTTTATTGAAACAGGAGTTGTTAATGAATATATAGGAACTCCAACAAGAGGATGTATGCATGGTAGTTGCTGGACGGAAGGTGCTATGTTTAAGTGATTCCAATAAAATTCTGGTAAAAATGGATTGCCTCCATCCTCTATAAAATTGTCGTTAAATGTTATTTGTCTTGTTGAACTCTTTGCATGTGTAATGTATTTTGAAGGATTAAGGTGTAACCTTTATTCTGTCTATTTTACTATCTACAACTTAAATTAGGATATTCAGATTCATATATAACTGTCAAATTTAGAGCTTTAGTTTATGGTTAAACTCACATCAAGTCATCAACTATACGTCTATACATACCAGCGGAAGTTGTTCCCTTAGATTTACTTTTGATGTCTCTATTAACTGTAACTGTGCCATGTGGATGTAGCTTCTTGCAACATGTTCTAGGCTCTAGGTTTCTAGCCGATAAAAATAATTTTTTGAACTGAGTAGTAATCAAAAGTTACTAAAACCCGTGACTGTTGATGCTGAGCCAAATTACATTTTAAAATCAGTTTAAAAAAACTTGTGAGTTCAAGAAACATTTGGCTCATGCTTCCAGAAAACACAAAAGCAGCTTTAAGATATCTCTGCAGTAAACTCTCTTGGGCTCCGCTTTCCCAATGTGATGCCTTCATGTATCTTCATTTTTTGTCGACTCAGCTGGCATCTTTAGCAACCTATGTACAAATGCATATTGTCGTGGTTAATTAGGAGCATTGCATGATGCAAAGAAACATAGACCAGGAATGTATAGTTTCACACTTTCACATGATGAGGGATCTAAGGAAAACAAAAAATAATACACCTTACAAAATAATTAGGTACAACTTAAGAATACAAAGCAGTCCAACTCCAACTTAGCCTAGAGTACACTACTTTTATTCACTCTTTGCAATGAGTAAATTAAATCAAGAGAAAACCCAAGGTAGCAGCATCCCATACACAAAACAGAGTGTAACAATGACTCCATCTTAGATAAGTTTCAAACAGTTCCAATATAGACAGAAAGCTGAGACTATCAGATAGAAAGCTAATAACACCTAGGTATCCTCAATGCAGGGAGTGCAAGTAGACAACAGTGCAGGGGAGAAAGGAAAGATAGACACGTTGCGAATATAACGTCGTCTATGTCGGAGTATTCTGTAAGTACTAGGAAAAAATTCATTTTGTAGTTCATTGACGAGTTCTATTCTCTTCTCATCCATGAGATACATAACCAGTCTGTTGTTCATGACCACTAAAACAAGTTGGTAATTCAGTGGATGAAAAGCCAATGGAATAAACGGATGTTTCTCTGTAATCCAATCGACTTCTGGATATATCACTGTTTGAAATGTGATATGATGCTTCATACACCAATCTACTCCATTAACAAGACTCCATACCATAAAACGACTTTTATTGCTGTCAGCAAAATAAAGTGATTCTCCAGACACCCCCAAGAGTTGTTCATAGTAAGTAGATTGTTTGGCGCAAGGAAAATTAATTCCCCTAATTCCACCACCATTGGAGGAAAAAAGTCGGCTTGAATGACCACATTCTTCCAACCAGTAAACACACTCGCTGAAAAAGATTTTGCGACCATCGCTCCTAGGACCAGTTTCAGATTCTACCCACAATCTTGTCTTTGAAGAATATATCTCTGTTACTAATCCATTGTAGCAGATAACTTGGAAGTCAATATGATGCTGATCAGCGTAATTATCATCTTTGTAGCAAAAGAGTGATGTTTTTTCTCTGTTATATCCATATTTAGGTTTAGGCAAAGATATACATTGTTTGGTAAGAGGATTGCAGACCAAATATTGAGATGGTTGTTCATCATCAAGAAATGTGATCTTCCTTTCTTCAAGCAGTAAAAACCCTTTGTTGGAATCAAGAATGATGAAAGATTGTTGAATAAAGTCAAGATTCGTCATTTCTATAACTGAATCAGAAGAAGATGACATGATAAAACCATTGGGATGAACGTTAATGAACTTAATATTACCTGGTTCTGAAGCTATTGTAGAATTCACCATGATATAGAAACCAGTTGTGTTGGGAAGAACCATAGAAAGATGAACAGATATCATATCTTGCCATTCTTTACTTACACACTTGAATCTGAAAAGAGGTTTAATCGGTAAACGGGTGAGTATTTCTATTATCAAATCATTTGGAAATGGTAATGAATTAGAAGAATTCATCTTCAATTTGATTTTTGTTGACATCAACAAGAAAAAGAAGATTTCGAAGATGGTAAATGCTAAATACTAAGTTAAAATGCGTGGGCCTTTGGGCTTTATGTGAAGAATGCCCAGAAAATTTGCTAGGCACGTGCGTATCGCGTTTTTATTTATTTGTAGTCAACGAGATGGATACATTGGTTTCGGTCAATGAATCGGATTCGACCGGGACTGAGTTACGTCGTCAAACCGAGTTTGTAATGAATAGAACTGGTTCTCTGATTCTCTCGCTGTAGAACTGTAGAAGTAGAAATCTAAAGCATTCTTTCATGGAAGTCGTCTTCTTCTTGTTTCTGATATGTTGTTTTTCTTCGTTCTTCAATCCGACTATTGCAAGAGGTGGAGAACATCAACAAAGTTCAAATCTTTCAGGTTTTCTTCTTGCTCAAATTTATCACTTTTAATACAATAAGAAATATTTTTCATGATTTCCATTAATCAAATGCGAAGAAATCTCCCCACAAATTTTCTGGAATTTTATGATTTCCATTAATCAAATGCGAAGAAATCTCCCCACAAATTTTCTGGAAGGTAATGAGATTCTCTTCGGGAGCTCGAGTTACTCCTTCCTTCCCACGAAATTATTATAGTTGTTTATCCTTTTTGATGATTGGTTTGTTTTGTAGAATACAATGGGATATTTGCAAGGAACTTGCTTTTGGAGAAAGAGCCTTCATCTAGGTACTTCACATGGGTTGCCAGTTTCCCCCCTTTTTTTGGTTTTCATTGTAAGCTTGAATCATGTGAAGTATGGTAACATTTTATTGTGTTTGAATTAATAGAGTTGATATTGCTCGCGGGTATATGTCGAATTCAGAACTTGAGAAAGCAATGAAGAGTTTTGTTAGGAGATGTAGTAGTATTTCAAGGATGTACAGGTAGGTGATTTTTCTACAAAAGTTTTTCTTTTTTCTTTTTTAATTACTTCAATTGAATTGAGATGTGATCATGCTGATTGTGATTGTTTCTCTCTTTGAGGGATTTTTGGATCATTGAACAGTATTGGAAAGAGCGTTAATGGAATTCCATTGGTATGCTCTCTTGATCATATTTTCTCTGCATCCTAATTGCTTGGAAAATTTTCTGTTACAAATAATTTATTTGGTTTCTTTTTTTGTAGTGGGTGATGGAAATTTCTGACAAGCCAGGTCAAGTAGAAGCTGAACCTGCATTCAAGGTGAGTGGTCTGTTATCAGCTGTAATGCTGTATTGAGAAAGTTCATTTTTAAAATTTAGCAGTCCGTTTGAACTTTTGTCACTTGTGGCAACTGAATGCAAATATGCATTGTTATTTGTTAGGATTTGGATTGACCAAATTTGACTTTTGCTAAACTTGCAGTATATTGGAAATGTGCATGGTGATGAACCTGTTGGCCGTGAGCTATTGTTACTTCTAGCTAATTGGCTATGTGATAACTACCTTAAGGATCCTTTGGTATTATTTTATCTTCTCGTGATAATCAATACATTCACTCTGGGGTTTGCATATATAGAGTTCAATCAGTCACCTAAAGTGTGGTAGCATATCTCTTATAAGATTTGCATATAGTCGAAAATATAAGCATTGATTGAGTGATTGTACAGTTTAAATTTTACCATTTGAAGGCCGATCAAACCCCTGTTTGATTGCATCGTGTTTAACACATACGAGCAAATACATTGGTGTTGAATGATGAATGTTCACCTAATCATTTTATATTGTTGTTATAGTATTGTTGCATATTTGATGCTTTGTAAGCTTTCACTATTTTACATTGCCTCATGTTGCGGTTTGATATAATTTGAGTCATGTATTTTGATAGGCAACAATGATCGTGACAAATGTCCATTTACATATACTACCAACAATGAATCCCGATGGATTCACACTGAAGAAACGTGGCAATGCAAACGACATCGACTTGAATCGAGATTTTCCTGACCAAGTGAGGATTAAATTTATGCAAAATTGCATACTCAATTTTCCAATTTGCAAGTGTACAGTTTTAATTTCTAGTTATCTTATGATCAAGAAAATCCAGTTTCTATTTTTCATAGATTTATTTGATATACTCCCTATCACTTTTTAATAGAGTAACCATTTTCGAAAATATCAGCTGACATGAAGTGCGCAGTTTTTTCCTATGAACAACGACATGGATTCACGACAACCTGAAACAAAAGCCATCATGAGTTGGTTGAAAGAGAGACAGTTCACAGCTTCTGCCAGTTTGCATGGGGTAACTCCTTTCCATATTACGTGTATATTTAGTTTCATCCTACATTCCTACGTACTGTATACTCCAAGTATCAGTAAAAAAAAAAATCTTGCATTCATGTTTGTTATTTTAAAACATGTAATTGCATTGTCAATTCAGAAATTTCCTATATATTTCCCCTAAATATTTTCTTAACATTTTAAAAGTGTGTTGCATTTGTGATTCTCCATTTTTAATTTCATTTCTACACCATGTCCGGAATTTCTACATCATCCATGCATGTTTCACTTCATCTATTAAAAATCTTTATGAAAGAAGGCATAATCTGGGTTTCTTTTCTTACTTTTGAGTTAGTTGTCACTTGTCCGCTAATCAATCTTTGTGTTCGTCACATATCTCCTTGACTCCTCGTATAACAAAAGATCACATCTATCTTATGAAATGGATATTTGCTAAACTAAGCGTACGCTATTTGCTAGCATATTTTTCTATATGATTGGTTGGAGGGAAAGACTTAAAGTTTAAATCTCGTCTGGACACTGTTCACGTTATAAGCACCCATAATTGCTAGTAGAACTGCCAACTAAAAAGGAAGAAGTGGAAGTGCAGTATAAATGATGTTTATGTGGTTGGAGAAACTCGATTTGTTTTTCCATTATATGTATTCAATGATGTGGAATATATCTCTCAAAGAGTTATGTTGTTTACAGGGGGCACTTGTTGCAAACTATCCATGGGATGGTTCTCAAGATAAAAGGTGTGTTTCTGATCCTTATACTAGCCCTTCTGGTTGATGCACCCTTATGCTAGCTGACCATCTCAACAAAGCATTGCTTTTTTAACCTGGTAAAATGAATGCTGTCGTAGTCAACTGTTCAAAATGTTTTAAATTGATTGAGGAGTCTTGATAATAAATTAGTATGTTAGGATTTGAAAAGCTTGATGCCTCGGTCCCCATGGAAGAAGCAACATAAGATCCCTTAGGCCTTTATTGGATTGCTTGTCCCATTTAGTATTCCTTTCCAACTTGTATCAACATGTTCCTATATCCTGAGGTAAGCTACCAAGGCTCCTGTCAACTGTATAGAAGATCAAAACACAAACTGTGTTCTTTTGAACAAGGGTTGGAGTCTATTTTGGAGTCTTGATGTTAGCTCGAGTAGTTTATACATTTCTGTTTTCTTTTTGTTAGTTTGTGACCAGAGCTATCTCATCCTTTGGCTATTTTTGGTGTCTGTGTACCTTTGTAATCCAATTTTTTTATTTGGGTTTATCTCTCAAGAAAATATCTCATCAATATATTTTTCTTTTGTTCATGGTTAAAATGTAAAGTAAAAACGCGTAAATAACCTCTGAGAAGACGCTATCGTTGGAGCTGAAATAATGATATATATATGGATCCATTGCAGGAGAACATACACTACATGTCCCGATGACAAAACATTCCGATACATGGCAAATGTGTATAGTCATTCTCATTATAATATGTCTCTGAGCGAAGAATTTCAAGACGGGATTACAAATGGGGCAGCTTGGTAAGATCTATTGAGGTCATTCCAGTAAGAGGGGTTCACCTCCCCCCTAGTAATTTCATTAATTCTAAGAGACTAAGAATCCAAAATCATGGCATACTGTTCTCCATTTAAAATTTCCTTCTTTAGTTTAGTCTTTGAGTTTAATCATTTGACTAACTACTTCAGGTACCCCATATATGGTGGTATGCAAGATTGGAACTATATATATGGAGGATGCTTTGAATTGACTTTGGAGATTAGTGATGACAAATGGCCTAATGCAAAAGAGGTTAGATTTATTATGAATTTTTTTTTTCCCTAAAAAAATATTAAGTAAACATACATGCAGGAGACATGAAATCCCGGTTTCTGAATATTTTGTATCTGCTTGTGATTGAATTCAGCTATTCTGCTTTGGAGTTTTAGATATGTCGGCATCTTTAATTCTTTTCCTGAAAATATGCAGCTTCCAACTATATGGGAGTACAACAGATTGAGTATGTTGAACCTAGTTGCAAGCCTTGTAAAGGTAAGCTGTTTCCCCATATTTTTCTATTACTTGAGTTTCTTCTTTCTATTATTGTTCAATTTAAAGGAGTGTTCATGAAGCTTACACCTAGTTACACCTTCTGCTTTTGTGCCTCTTTGGTGTAATGTCGGTATTCACTTGTGGAAAATTCATTCATTTAAATCTAAATTCTGTAGACAGGAATACATGGAAGAATCTTATCCTCAGAAACTGGAAAACCCTTGCCTGCTTCTATAGAGATCAAGGGAATTAACTCCACGGTATGTGTATGATCCCATTAATCCGGAAATCGTCACAGTAATAAGTTTAGAGTCGCAAATCTGACAATATAAGTGAATTGACAGGTGAAAGCTGGTGATGCTTTTGGAGATTACCATCGAATGGTTGTTCCTGGCGAGAGCTATGAAGGTAAACAGCTCCATGTCTACTCTAAAAAAATCTTTTACATATGGACATTATAAAAATACTTGTGCGTCAGTCTGTTAAGTATACTAAAGGACTTGTAAAAAAAAATGTATAATAAAATGACTGCTTTCAAAAGAAGCAACAATAGAAAAAAGGGAAAATGTATGCATTTGATACAAAAGATTATGTGGCTCCGCAGGTTTTACCAGCCAAATGGATATGATGACTGATGTATATTAATTTCTATGATTGCACAAATTACTGTGAATCAAAGCATAACTCTAGTTGCAGAGGAGAGCCTAGTAGAGTTTGCAAAAGCAAGAGATCCCATAGAAACTACTCCAAACTCCAAGAAGTCTCTCCAACACCTAAACCTATCCTAAGAATGTCCATATACGTAATGATAATCTTGTTGGTGTCATGGGTGTCTATAATTTCATTTAGAAAACATATGTTTGGGCGGTGGTATGATTGCTTTTGAAATGTAAACCATGTCTATTGGCTTCATATCAACCCTAGCAGAAATGTCAATTTCTTTATTCTTAGAAGAGCTAAGATGTGTTACACAATCCAGAGGTTTAGATGGAAGGTGGTAGTCGTGATGAATTTTTGGGGTGGGGGAGGCTTAAAGGGGGAAAAACTTGAGGGCTCTGTCTTAAATTTTATGGAAAAGAAGAGAGGTAAAGATGGTTTTATGTGGATTACAGGAATATTTGTAACTTTATCTAATAATAGACCTTCTCATCTGTACTGTAGTTATAGCAATGGTACCTGGATACAAGTCAAAGGCCACACACATTTTGCTGGACGATCATTCCATGAGCCTCGACTTTGTGCTGGATCTGGAAGAAGATCAAAAGAGGAAAAATCAGCTTCTAGGTGGTTGTATCTGCAACTGTGACAGAAATAAGCTTGACTTAATAGGAGTTAGTGGACAAAATTATAATGAGCTTTCTCTGATAATCATTGTTGTTGTTGTATTGACGTTCCTTTGTGTTTTGTTTAAAAGAAATGTCTTGTTAAAACAGAAATACTTAGCTTCCCCGAAAAGGTCTGTTGTAGTTTAACTCTTGTAACCATTTGCTTATGAAGAAAATATACAGTAATAGTATTTGTAAGTTACAGAGACTATATTTGTTCCTTTTATAAATTACAAAAAGATGTTATTCATGTGTAATACCCATTATCAAAAAACATATCCCCCATTTGAAAGTTGATTTTAGACAGATGATGCTCTAAGCTATATTCACATGGAATGGAATAATGCAACATACATATTGCTCGAATGTCAATCAGAATCAGATCATTAGTGATTGAAAAAAAAATTTCAAAATTTTCAACTTGTATCGGCAAGGTAAGCCACAGATACAAGTGGTTTGGTGGGTCTGTGAGTTTGGAGATGAACCTGGAAAATATTTACCATGTGATAAAGGTTCAATAAGACAGCAATTCCAATACACTTCTTCATCTTTAGCCTTCCCTTCCCAGTCCCTCTATACTCTAATGGACACTTTGGGGATTGCGCGTTGTCATATACTCGTATATGGAGGCATTGGAGGAGGAAGAGGGTGCGTGGGTGCTTGGTCAATGGAAATATGTACAGTAATGATATTCCAACATCTTTTGTAACCTGTCACATTTGGAATTTGGGAAGTGTATGTTGGCTACTTGTTCTTATCCATGGTGTAGTGAAAACAAAACTAGGGGTGGCATATGTAATGAAAATGTAGCAAATCCAAACAGTATGTACAGTCACCCAGACTTCCAGCAACACTGACTCTGAGAACACATTTGTCGCAACGGAATCCTAATTTCATAAGCACTGTACGAGATGATAGAAAAGTTGATGTGTAGTTTGTCCAATCTGGGTGAAACTTTATTAAAACTGGAGAACAAGTACCATCTACCCTTGTAAAGAAGACACTGTAAGATAACAAAATTAATATTTCATCGCCAACATATTTTAAGAATTCGTTTGTGAATCTAACTCTTACCATTCAAGACAGATAAAATGTGCTGTTTCATAACAATAATAACATACATGATCTTCAAACTTAGCACATAAACTAGTACACTGCTTGATATATAGATAGCTACATAATGCAGGTGAAGTACACGATTTTTCTTCCAACAATCGGAACTAGCTAGTGTCTACAGATGCAACATGAATGCTAACTTATTATTCTCAAGAATGTGAACTGTGGAAAACTGTTATATAAAGTAACGTTGTTGTTCATGTGTAACATATAGTAATTGCTGAATATGAAACCTGTTTCATTTATGTAAACATCAATCCTTACTGAACCTCCTTTATTTAAGCATCCGAAAAACACTTACTTGTTTTCAAGAACAAATGTCGCGCCTGGAATCAGTTCAGAGGCCCCAAATTCTTCCCCCAGTGTGGTTTCGCAGCCTGCATCTTTGAAATCTGACTTGGAATACCCAGATGGTCCTTATGCAGATGCGGAGAAGCTATTAGCTGATAGAAAAAATGGAGTCAATGGAGTCAGCAGTGATGACCATGATGATAAAGGAGGTGATAAGCTGCCACCAGAATCAACACCAGGCTTCTATTTGTTCTTGGAAAACTGATGACATTTTCATCAGTTTGTTCAATAGGACAGATATTAACAGATATTGCTGTGGAGAGATTATGGTAATGGGCAAGCAATGTCATGATGGATTTGTCAGTACTCTTGCCAGAATCGACAAGTATAGAGAGTTTTGGTCAGTACTTCCAAAGAGTGGTGAATGGTTATGGAATTATTGTCAGAAAATAGGTGGAGAAAAGAGAAAGAATGAACCATCTCCCCCTGTAAGAAATGGAGGAAAAAAGCCACCTCTCCCTGGAAAAGGTGGAAACAAATCTCCATGATGAGAATGGTAGCTTCTTCCTCTTGCTGCTAATAGAATTAAGCTTGGCTTTGTGTGTTATGTGGAGAAACCCAAGTGAGAAAAGGGTTGTATTTATATTTACTTGTGTTAGTGCTTTTTTACTTTTATAATTGAATTAACTAATTAAGCTTCGCATGGTGTGTTATGTTATGTTGAGAGAAACATTTTCTATAATAGCCATTTTGTTACAAATTGTCTGAAGGTTGTGAGAACATGCTCTGCATTGAACAAAAATGCCCTTAGGGAACAATTTAGACCGAAAAAAGTGTCAGATTGTTCAGTACAACGAATTTCGTGCTTCCTCTATTGTATGGCCGGACAACTTGTCAGTTGATTCTATATGCTTTAAGGCATCTTTTGAATTCTGAAGAAAAGAAGAATCATAAAAGC